>BPLQ01012170.1:163597-406097 GCA_021605075.1 Caerostris darwini | reverse complement strand
ACATTTAATTACTGGAAATATTATTTTATTCAATGTTTATTATTTTATCACAAACTAGTAGGGCATAACTTTTGTCAATAATGTAATGACCTACATGTCTAAGCAATTTAAAAAAAAAATAATGACCAGATTTAAAAAATTATATATTCGGACCTATTAAGCATAAATAAATCAGTGATACATTAAAATAAAGAAAATCATTCCAATTTTTTTTTCACTTAGAAATGTTCGATGTGTGAGCTTTTACCAAAATGACAAAGATCTGATCTGTAATCAAATTTGTTTCTCGTATATTGAAGTTTTACGCTGTCAACGGTGATCTTAATACAACATTGATACGTTCTGAAAGTACATTGTGTGTTTTTTGCAATGGGAGCTTATAAAAATCATATGGCGGAAGATCAGGGGATCTCGATGGCCATGTGAAAAAGAATAAATCATCACCTGCGTATATAATCCAGAGTCGTGGCAGCTCCTCGTTTAAGTACATTATGTGATTTATTTTTATTGGGTTTCATTAAAGATAAGCTATTGTTGTCGAAAACAGATACTGAATTTAAAGAACGAATCGTTTCTGTATTAAGAACCATTTCCAATGTAATATTGCGAAATTGATTACAGATTCGAAATTCAGTGTTACGAACAGCGCACACATTTAACCTTTAAATTAACCCCGGAACAAATTGTTGCCGGAATTGTTTTCGGCAATGGTGTTTTATAAAAATCACAGGGCGAAAGATCAGGGGATCTTGATGGCCATGTGAAAAAGGATAAATTATCACCTGTATATCCAGAGTCGTGGAAGCTCCTCGTTTAAGTACACCATATGATTTATTTTTATTGGGTTTCAATAAAGATAAGCTATTGTTGTCGAAAACACACTGAATTTAAAAAACACAGCGTTTTTCCATTAAGAACCCTATTGCGAAATTGATTACAGATTCGATGTTTGTAGTGTTACGAAAAGCACACACATCTAACTTTTAAATTAACTTACCGGGACAAAGCTGTACAGTGTATCGCCTGGTTTCAAATTCCAATGCAAGGCAATATCAATCAGAAGAGGGAGGAATGTCTGAAAAAAAATATACACCAGCTTACTATTTTCTTCTTGAAGTTCAGTCATACAAGAATTGTAATGAATTACAAAGCAATATTACTATTTAATTTTTTATACAAATAATAAGCTCCAATGAAAAGTAGTTGTTTTATAGGCATTAGAAACATTTTAGATTCGAGTATTTCTAAAAAATGATTTCAAACTTTAGAGATCGAAATTCTATTTTGTAAATACTTTGCATGCATTGATTTTTTAACCTATTGAGAAATTTTGAGTATTATATTTTAAATCCCTTTTTTTTCCAGATTTTAATTTTTTTTATTTTTCTTTCTGTGTTAAAATAGTTACTATAGTAACCTTGTTATTGTTTTAAAATAAGTAGATTTTAAACTGAAAAAGATATTTTACAAATAATTTAACCAAACTGGTTTACACATTCAAGCTTTTTACTTATTTTTAATTCAGACACTATAAAAAAAAATTAACATTGACAAAAAATAAACATTGACATTGTTTACAAACCATTGCCAATGTTTCACATAGCATTGATTTTATTGTACAAATTACATTTAGTTAATGAAAGTTATTTTAAATTCTGGACATTTAGCAATATATTTTTTTTATAAAACTCTCGATTTTCATTTTTATCATAAATTCTTTTATAACTTGATTCATATCTTGAATATTTGTGATTGAATTGATTATTTGCGATTGCTAAGCGACTACACTGAGATTAGGGATTGCAATACCAGTATACCGGGATACCGAATACCGGTATTTTGAGCCATTTTTACAATTTTGTAATACCGGTATTCACTAGTTTAAATACCGGTTTTTTCGGTATTTACTAGAAATTTAGAATTCTTATCTGTGAAAGAATACTTATGTGTGAAATTCTTATTCTTATCTGTGAATTCTTATTCGGAATTCTTATCTGGGAAAACAAGGTTGTAATTGTGAAGAAAGTGTGTAATATTTCGATATTTTTTTAAATTGGTGAGTTTGTTATTCGCATTGTATTTGTACAGCATACTTTAGAATTCAAAATATTTTTCAGATTTATACTCATAAATAATGCCTCATAATAACGAATAAGAATAACTTTAAAGAAGAAAAAAAAATCAGTTGATAATACTTCCGGTTTGGTTTCATTATTTATATGATGAAAAGAATAGGGTGGCACAATGTAAGAAATGTTCAAGAGTTATTAAAGAGAATGGAGGAAGTACAAGCGGACTCCATACACATTTAAAAACGAAACATGATACAAATTTGTTAAAGAGGAAAGAATGAATATACAAACTTAAGCTCAGTTCTAAGTCCAAGCCATCAGAGATTTTAGATAATTTTGAAAAAAAAAAGATAATTTGGATGAAATTATAAGTAAAATGACAGCACCAATGACATTTCTACTACCGGTATCCCGGTATTAAGATCTCAAAAATACCGAATACCGGTATCGAACTTTTGGTCCGATATTGCAATCCCTAACTGTGATATAAGAGCAAGCTCGTACCCCAGCGCCATGAACAGGAGCTTTCGGCAATCCGGTGGTTCCAGACGTGAAAGCCAGAGTGAGAGGGTGATCGAAGGGCAGCTGTTCGAATACCAGTTCTGGCACTGAGCCATCGGACAGCTTGCCGCTTTCCAAGAAATCTGGCAAGAAGCAACTGAAAGGATAACATGGAAAATGAATCATTCGCTGATGTACAGGGGGATTATAGTTAAAGTTTCAAAGTTTAATCTTTGTATTAAACTTTGTATAATTAAAGTCTCTAGACTTTCAAAATGTTGTTAAAAAAGAAAAGAACTATTAGTCACAATGAGTTCCAATTTGAACTGAAGATACTTGGAGATGGGGAAAATGGTATGGCACCAGAAAAAGTTCCAAAGTATATTAATAGATGGCGTAAAGAGAGAGATTAAGAGCGTTAAGAGGCATAAAGAAAGTCAATCCGGCTGCCAGTGATATTTTGAATAGAAATGACAACGTATTTGGTATGAGTTGCACATTAAACCAACTGTAGTGTTCAATGTGCTCGATTGTTTTGGTTTTTTGAGGGGAAAAATGACTTTCAAGCCGTTCAACAGTTGTGACACTGTGAGTGGAAAGCCCCTCCACCACGGCAAGATCATACCAAATTGGAAGGGAAAAATCGGCGGAACTTTTTTTAGAATTTTTTTTGATGCCATACCGTTTCCTGCTGCTTCAAGTACCTCCAGTTCAAATTTGAGCTCATTGTGACAAGTGTTTCTTTTTTTACAGCATTTTGAAAGGGGGGCTGGTGGACAGCGAGTTCGGATTTCCAAACTAAGGAAGCGGATACAGAATCGAACACTTCAGTGTCTGTGTCTGATTAAAGAAAAAAATTTGTTGGGCTCAAAAAAGAAGTTCGAGACTTCAGATGCTGTCCTTGGGAGTGTTTATTCTAAATCAGTTGTTTTGAAACTGGTTTTAGCTTAGGATTTATTTATGTTGCGATCTAAAATTTTCTTAAAATTATTTTTTATCACTAATTTATTCTCTTATAATTTTTTTATAGTTTGAGGTCCCTTTTAAAATGTAAAACTTTAATTTAACTTTAATTAACATTTAAGGGCAACTACTAAATGTTTAAAATTAATATATAACATAAAATCTATAACAACAATTAAAAATAAAAAAAGCATTAATTTTTTTTTAATATCAGTTCAACTGTTTGACTGACAACACAACAAAAATGAAATAAATTTAAAACTAGATTAAATAAATCTATTAATTAGAATAAAATAACATCGAAAGTATAATTAACATAATTAAAAAAGTGCCAAAATAAATCAGTCAAAATTGACAAAATTTTAAAATCCCGAAATTTGAACTAACTGACCCTTTAGCCTTCAACTAAGTCCCCCCTATCCTCTACTGCAGGGGTGGCCAACCCAAATGATCTTGCGGGCGCCTTTGTAAATGCATCATAACTCGGCGGGCCGCATATGAAATTATATATCCCCCTATTAGATTTAGACCCCCTACAGACATTTTTTGGAGTGAAAAATTGAAACATAAAGAGTTACTATTATTGTGTTTACTATTATTCTTACATGTAATCATAGAAGATATAATAATGATACTAAAGGCATATTGTAAAGAAATATATAACACTAAAAATGAAATATAAAACAATATATAAACATAAACGAAATAAAAAAATGAAATCATTAAAAATATTTATTTTACTAGTGAGATATGTGTTTCTCCATTATTTCACTTAGCTTTTGAAAATCGATCTCCATTTGGGTAGTTGCACATCGTAATGGTTGTTGCGTCCGTTATGTTTGAGCGTGTTTAGTGTCTGGGCAATTTCAATTTCGAAAAAAAAACAAACCGATTCGTAGGTGTAAGTTGAACAAAGGCGCTGACAACGTTTTGTGCCAGATTTCTCAAATATCTTGGAATGGTTACTGAGTCACTGAGTCCACTTAAAGTGAAACATAGAACTTGTTATATTAGATGTTCCAAGATGCGCGCGCATCATGAGTTCGCAGAACATAATTGAATTATTCTGCGAACTCATAACTGTAAACTCATAAATAAAACATACTATATCTCTCTTATATTTAGAAGAATATTTTAAAAAGAAAGTTAATTTTTTCTCATAATTTCGACAGTTAAGTTTTGACTGCCCACAAAATGTACTTTTTAATACGTTGGTTTTCACTACTTTGGGTATTATAGAATAAATATATCTTGCAAAAGTGTGATAAATTTCACGGGCCGGAAAAATATTCAATTCGGGAACCATATTCAATAGGAAATCACGGACCTCAATTTGAGAATTACTGTTTTAAATTATGGTACAAAATATGGGTGTCGAGAAGCAGGCCTTTTCTATATGCTCCCTTTGTTATACCCCTTACCTTTCGTCCCTTCGCTATACATTCTAATATCTTTGACTCTAAGGATCTGTTTACTAGCATTTCTCTAAGAACCTTAAGCTCACCTCAAACTAATAACCTAAACGATGGAAAATCGATTGTTTAGAAAGAATTTTTCATAATGTTTATTTACAAATAAGCGTCAAATTTACTAAAATATTTCCCATTTACTCAATACTTCCTCTTTTCCATACTTGTTAACCACTATTATTGTAATACTTTATTTACAGAATTGTTAAAATACGAACAGAAACAAAAACAGTAAAGGATTACCAATTTCTGATATGGGAGATATCTTTCGACAGCGTCTCCTTTTTTGTTGGAATGATGATTACTTTCTCTACAGAAGGTGCATCTGAAATAGGAAAAAAAAATTAATGCATGCCACAAAAATTAACACTATTGTTTATTTTAATCAATAAATTCCCACAATTATCAGTAAACAATGAACTTACTGTCGACGATATAAGGCGCTTTATCCATTATCGGCAATTCGTACCCTTCCACTTGGAAACGATCCACGACAATCAGCAGCTTTGGCTCCATTCTGTTAGCAATTTTAGCAGCTGTCTGCAGAACATTGAGATTCATCATCCCTTCATATTCACCATATTTTTTAAGTTATTCATATAACAAGATTAACAATCATAATCCTTTACAATTAACTCTTTAATTGATCAGTTTTTTTCAAATGTAGTTTTGTTGCATAATAATTTTTTTTATATTCATATAGAATGTATGTCCCTGCAGTGCACTTACCCAAGATTTGCTTAGACTGCTTCGTCTAGGCCAGGGTTGGGCAAACTCCGGCCCGCCGGAGGGACAAATGGGAAAATCCCAGCCAGCGGATAGAATTTTAATTTGCCGTTTAGAGGCAAATTAAAAGAAATATATATCTATAAATTATATATCCATCTCCTTTTCTACTTCGATTAAATATTTTTTTTTCTTCCTTTTTTTCAAAGGTCTGACTCTCTATTTTTGTTCTACAAAACATAAATCGATGGAAATAACAAGCACAGGCAGCTTTCAATCGGTAAAGTGTTAAAAGCGGAAGTTCTTTGTTAATGATAGCTGTAGATTGGCGCCAACAAGCATTATCTCTTTTCGGGAAGCAGACATATGGGAATCCAAATTTAATATCTCACTCCCAGAGAATCAGTGCTATGTTTGCTGCATCTTATATATGCCAACAAATGTTTTCAACTATGAACCTTAGAAAGAATTATTTCAGAAGTAGACTGACTGATGAGCATTGAGCCTCGTTCCTTAGAATCAGTACATCTCACTTCGAAACTCAATATAAGGAACATTTAAAAATGAAATCGCAATTTCATTCATCTCATTAACCTATTTAAATTCTAATTCTTGTATGCTGTTTTTTAAATTTTAGAAAATTTTACCTTGGCCGGCCAAACTCTTTTTTTCCCTGATTTTTAGCCCGTGACCGAAAAAATTTGCCGACTTCTGGTCTAGGCTAAGGACTGGTCTCATAGGGAGTCTAACCTTAATCTGAAGACTTATGCCTATTGCACTGCTTTTTCTTCTCATATTGATTGTATTGGTGCCTCTATGTGTCAGCTTTTGAATGAGGGAACAGATTGCTTTTGATTTATTAATGCTACATGGTGTTCTGGACCTGGTTTAGGAGCCGCTTTCATACATGATAATAATCATGTTCACACATGATTATTATCATGTGTGAAAATGATGTTGCCCTGGTTAGGGGTTCGTGGCACAATCCAAAAAATTGCAGCAAGCAAATAAAACTCCATTCCAAATTTGCAAATTTAGGTGGAAAAATGGTAGTTTGGGCCTCTTAACTCTTGAAATGATCCATGAATAACGTTAATAGTATGGAATGTTCTGGAGAATTTGGCTTTTGCTTGAAGTGTTTTGTAGTAGGGTTTTAAAGCCCTTTTCACATTTTGGGTTGGGATTTTAAGCATTTGTATATCCAATGGCTATAAGTGCTCGTAGTGCGTTGATCGATTCCTTCTTCTTGAAGTTTCATATTTATCCCTTTTGGCATTTTCCAGTGCTTATCGAGCTGTATAATGCTTCTTATTGTATTTGAAAAACTTTATTCTTCATTTATGACTAGAATTTTCAAACACTGATATATTTTTTTGGCTATTGAATATGATAACGTTTCTATGATATGATAAGACGAAGAGCCCTCTGGTCTGGAGATCAGACTTGATTTTATGCTTATGACCCGGAAACAACCGATCAATCGAGAGAATATCGTGACAAAGGGGAGGCAAGACCGAAAGGCGATAAAATAAATTCAGAAGAATAAATAAAGAGTTTTTGAAAGAAAAAAAAATTGGTCTTACTTTTTGGGCACAGTAGTATTATCATAATCATTTTAATAAAAAAAAAAAATACTGTGATGACACACAATTTAAAGTAGCTCGTTCTACCTTCTCTCCGTTATACGCTTGTATTCCACCCCATATGGCTCCAATGCTGGCTGCTGCCAAATAAGCGATGACGGCTTCCTTTCTGTTGTTCATTAAACCTGAAAATTTCACAAGAATAACAGCTTCATCATCCAGGTGCATCTTTAGAAAGCTTATGAACATTTCAAGAATTCATGAATTGAAAACTAATCAAAATAAGAGCAAATTTGTTTTAGGAAAAAACAAATTTAGATGAGTCGATACGCTAAAAAATGAATTAAAAAAAATTATTACAGTGCAATTATTATTAGTAAACATTACTCTGGGAAAAAACTTTTTTTTTAAACAATAGATTTTCACCATGTCCATCATTTAGTGTTAAAGATATAAAGGAAGCTAGTACAGATGCCGGTTTTGTGCCTAAAAAGAATTTGGATAAGTTTTAAAAATGTCTTGAATAGCTTTATTACATATAAAACTATTAATAATGCTTCGCTTTTTGTTTGTCTCCTAACACACGATATAAACATAAAAAATAATAAGTTGTTGTTGTTACTCATCCTTAGTGTCCGGCAGTGCGGGACTACTACCCCATGAGTGTAGTTTACTCATGGATGGAGGGAAAGGGGGTGGATTTTATTATGATAGAACACACGTAGGTAGAAGTCTGACTTGGCTTCGAATAACTGATGTTTAGAGGGAACTACCCCGCATTTACGTATCGTATGGGAGAAAACACGGAAAACAGGTATTCTGGTAACGAGACAAGATGCCAAAAAACCCTATCAGTCGTGACCTCTCACCAATACCAATTCATGAAAGAACGTACTTCCCGATTTTCTCTCGAGAGGACTGGTTTTCTTATGCGTTGCTCTTTCCATTCGCTCTCAAGTGTGGACACAGCTTTAAATGAAGAGAAAGAAACTCATAATAATTGTTTCTCTGAAGTAACCATGATTCATTTCCATGCTTCTTCAAGACCCAAAATACATTTCATAGAACATGTTGATTTATTTTGTTAGTAATTAGTTCTTAAGAATTGACTTACCACACAACCTGTCTCCTTTTTGTACACCATGTGTCTTGAAAGCCGCAGCATACAGTCTCACTTCTTCGTACAACTGAGCATGCGTGAGTTCTTCAAAGTTATCCTCTTCATCTGTTCACAGAAATATAAATATTATAATTTAATAATGTATAAATATAAATATTATAATTCTAATAAATATTATAATTCTAAGTTCTGTGAATTGAAAATTGAATTGTTAACAACTCATAAATTTCAAGAAATGCTGTATTGTGGAACACACTTTTGAGACTACATCCTACATTCGGATACAAAATCAATTTTTCATAAGTGTTTCTTGCACAGAATACAGAATATTATGGTTTCATATATATTCGCGTTATTCATATTCATACTATACCTTTTTATATACATTCATATTCATACATATTCCTATTCCTATTATTCATATTCATGTTTTATATTCTCATATAAAAATTTTAAAATCCTTTTAACACCGTGAGTTGTATTGTAAAAAAAATTTCGCGGAACACATTAAAAAAAAAAACTTTTAGAACCATACATGAAATATTACTAATTTAATAATAATTCTCAAGCTGCAAAGTTTGAATGAATGTACAATCTAAATTATGAATTAGATAAAAATAAGCATTCTTGCATAAGGATTTTTGATTTCTTGAGCAGAGTTAATCATTGAGGAAGACTAGAGTTACCTTTTTAAATCATTAAGCAGGTCAAGAGTTATTATTTTTCAATCATTAACCAGTTCAAAAGTTATCTTTTTTAATCATTAAGTAGGACAATAATCAATATTTTAAATCATTATGCAGGATAAGAGTTATCAATTCAAATCGTTAGGAATTCCAAGAGCTATAAATTTAAATCATTAATCAGGTCAAGAGTTAATCCTTTTAAATCATTGCCATGGACAAGTGTTATCCTTTTAAATCATTAATCATTGATCAATCATCATTAATCAGGTGAAAATGTTATAAGCCCCAAAACGCACTTATAACACATGCTTTCGATTTTAGTAAAACAATCCTTCTGAGATAAAACTGTATTTAACAAAAAAAAGAAAAGACCCTTTTAAAGACGAATGGTAAACAATATATATATATATATATATATATATATTATTAGGTCTTTTGGAATAGAATTTTCTTATGATATTTCATATAAGTAAAAATTTAAATGGACACCTGAAAATTTGAAAATTCTGTAATTATTTGCTATGTAAGTTGTATAAATACACAAGAGAATCATTTAACATTTGAACACTTGTTCTACTAAATAAATTCATTATATACTAAGTAAGTCTTTCAGGGCCTTAACATTTTTTAATGCTCACAAATATATGATGTTTCTCCGATTTTAATTATCACAGCTTCATGAATCTGAAGCACTTAAATAAAACTGCAAATAATAAATTTAATTTTTGTTGGATATACTACTGTGCCCAAAAAGTCAGACGAATTATTTCTTTCTTCAAAAACTCTTTATTTATTCTTCCAAATTTATTTCATCGACTTCAAAATAATCCCATCCGGAAAAAATGCATTTATGCCAACTTTTTCCCCAATCCTCAATGCAAGCTAAAAAGTCATCTACAGGGATGGCCTTCATAGCGCGCGGCGATTCACGTTGAATCTCTTCAATAGACTCAAAGCGGTGTCCCCGGAGTGGTCTTTTGAGTTTTGGGAATAGCCAAAAGTCCCACGGTGTGAATACGGTGGTTGTGGAAGGATATGGGTTTCATTTTTGGTAAAAAAGGCACGGAGAATCAATTCAGTGTGAGCTGGCGCATTCAGTGTTTTCGGTACCAATCGAGATTTGACGCGTTTGAGGCCCAAAATGGAATTGTCCGATCCTTTTGAAATTACAACATCATCAGCAAGGTCTCTAATCGTAAATCGACAGTTTGCAAGCAACAAATCTTTAATTTTTTGGACGTTAGCCTCGTCGGTTGAGTTTGAGGGTCGACCAGAGGTCTCTTCGTTTTCAACGCGTTCTCTGCTTTCTTTAAACTGTTTATACCACTTGTAAACATTTCTTTCTGATATAGGAATGCTGACCGAATGCCTTCTGCAACACTCTATACGTTTCCGCAAACAAAATTGAATGCAAGTTCTTTGCTGAATTAATTCATACATTTCAAAAATCGCCGGAATCAGTTTTAGCGTCTCACAAAGCCAAGTGTAACTCAAACACTAATGAATATTTTGACGTCAAGTTTTACATAGCTGTGAAGGACAGTGCCAGCAATCAAAAAAAAGGAAAGAAAATTGAAATTCCATAAGCCCCGGGAATTTTAAACTGAAAATTGGTTTTACTTTTTGGACACAGTAGTAGGGCCTGGACATTTTCTTAATGCTCATAAATATATGATGTTTCTCTGACTTTAATTATCACTGTTTCATGAACCTGAAGCACTGAAAGAAAACTGCAAATAATAAATTTAATTTTTATTGAATATATCACAAAATAAACCTTTTTGTTAAAACCGGTTTTAATACAGTTTATTTCGTAAAACTCTTACCCAGACTAGCGAGAGCTACGGTATCATCTCTGAATCTTAGAATGTTTTCCGCGTAGTTTAGAGTGGCGCCGGTAAACCATTTGTTATCCAGGAATCCCGAACCAGTTTTCACCCAAGCCTAAAATAAGAATCACGTAATATTTAAGTAATAACCATTTCTTAGTAGCCATTTCTTTCTCTTCTTCCCAAATAGCAATGCACAGTAAAAAAATAACTTGAAAATATTCCTTTTTTTTTTTTTTTTTTTTAATTTCATGTAAATTGTACGCTTGGCTAATGGGTTTTACCTCCGCTGATTAACATAGTTTAAGCAGTTTCAACGTTATCCGAGAAATTTTTGCTTCATTATGCACGTATAAAGGAAAAAAAGGGAATTCATCTTACTGTGTTTGAGTGTCATATTGAAGAAATCACATTAGAGTATACTATATCAGGAGTGGCCAAACCAAATAATTTTGTGGGCCACTTTGGTAGTGCATCCTAACTCCGCAGGCCGCATAAAAAAATTATGTATTTGTATATTAGATTTAGACCCACTATACACATTTTTTGGAGTGAAAAATTGAAACATAATGAGTTATTAATATTGTTTTCACTATTATTCTTACACATAAACATAGATAATATAATAATATAATAATAATGATAGAACACGCACATTGTAGAAATATATAACACTAAAAATTAAATATAAAAAATATATAATTATAAATGAAATAAAAAAAATATATAATTATAAATGAAATAAAAAAAATGGAATCATTAAAAAATATTTATTCTACTAGTGCGATATTTGTTTCTCCACTCGTGACGTGTGTTTTGCATGACGTGTGTTACAAAGAAACATGACTTACCCTGTCATAACTTTTGGATGCTATGACCTTGAAGTAATCCCAAATCTCCTCCCAGAAACGTTCTAAGTTTTCTATCGACCATTTATGGAGATCCCAGTAGGTTTCTACTTGAGGCAAAAAAAAAAATTTATTAGAAATAAAAATTATTTAAATAATAATTAATTTGCAAAATGATATTATATTTTTTGTTGCTGAGGGCCAATTCTATGGAAATGCAAGCTTGAAAAATTTCAAATTTCAAAGCAAAATTCAAGCAAATTTCAACTTATCATGGGTGAACATTCGAGAACGGATGAATAAACTCAGGAATATGCCAATGTTTAATAATGCACCAGATATAAGAAGCAATGGATTGGAATACGACAAGAATGGCCGTGTCCAAATAGCCACATGAATACAGCAAAATTAAATAGATAAAAAATTTCATGAAGATTGAATTGTTCAAGAATCCCTAAAAGAATATACAAAAGTAAGATAAGTCGTAAACGAAGAATGAAGTATTCCAAATTTTACAAGTAAAGTTATCAAATTCAGTAGCCAAAAGAATATATCAAAGTTTGAAAATTCTAGGCATAAATGAAAGAATGAAGTATTCCAAATACAATAAGAAGCACTATGCAGCTCCATAAGCACAAGGAAATGCCAAAAGTGATAAATGTGAAACTTCAAGAAGGAATTGATCAACGCACTACGAGTACTTATAGCCATTGGAAATACAAATGTTTAAAATTCCAAACCAAGACGTGAAAAGTGCTTCAAAACCATACTACAAAACACTTCAAGCAAAAACCAAATTCTCCGGAAAAATCCTTAACATTAACGTTATTCATGAATCATTTCAAGAGTTAAGAGGCCCAAAGTACCATTTTACGCCAAAAATTTGCAATGGAGTTTTATTTGCCTGGCCCTCATTTTCGGATAACGTCATGGACTCCTAACCAGGACAACATCATGTTCACACATGATAAAAAAAAAGGTTCTATAAACTATAGCTACAAACTACTCTATGTATATGTCTATGCCTTTAAAAAATGACAACACTTTTGATATCCTTTGAATCTGGCTACAACTGGAATGTCAAATCACATGGATGCATAATTTTCCCAATTTTATGAGATGGAATAGACCCATACCCGAGCAACCACTGAAAAGGCAATTTGCTATGACGTCATCCATCTTGAATCATAAGTGCATGTTGAGAACAAGGACATATTAAAGTGTGAAGAATATTAGCTATGATTATAGGATAATTTAACAAAATTTGTTTAGTTATAGAAATTTCTTTTCAAATGAATTTTTCTTTAAATTTGCAATTTCTTTTATCACACAAACTTTATTATGAATTTAACATAAAAATAGAACAGTTTATATAAGAATCCAGAGATGAAACTGAATAAAAAATGTAATTAGATAAGATTAGTAAATTAACCTTAAATAATTAAGAAAATAGTAGAATGGTTCAAGCATTCTTCAATATTCAATACAATCGAGAATTATTTTATTGAAATGCAACTATTATTCAAATAAAATTTATTACAAATTGCTCTTGCATTTTTATTGACAAATACAAATAAATGAAGTTGTCAAATTGATATGATCAGTTTTAAAATTGTATTCAATTTAAAAAAAATTACAACAATCACTTAATGGTGAAGTAATTTTCAATCATGTTTATGCGAATAATATGAACGTTATAGCGTTGCTGCTTTTCCATTGGTATTTTTACATGGGTCTACCACAGGATTTATGGTATGGGAATGGGATTTCGTTACTGAAGCAACTGTACATACATTTTTTTTAATTTGACTTTTAGATTTTTTTAAAAGCTTGAATCTCCACCTATTTGAAATGCTCACAATTTCTGCAAAATGTCGAATGTATTATGCTAATTAAACTAATTTATTCTAAACATTTACTAAATTACATTGGTTGCAAAAATTTAATTTTTTCTTTATAAACAATCAAATGTTGTCATTTAAACAAAATAATTTTGGCATTTCTTTGTTTAGTTTGCGTGTTATTTATAAGCATACAAATTTGTTCATTAGCTGAAAAAATATATTTTTGTTATAAATCTTATTAAACCTATTTTGGTCTATGGCTCTGAAATTTGGACTTTGGTAAGATCTGATGAGGCCCATTTGGGTCTATTTGGGCTGAAGATTTTAAGGGCTATTCTTGGAGGTGTTAGGGAAAGTGATCGTTGGACAAGATGGTACAACGCGGAAATTTATAAATGTTTTGAAGACCCAGATATTATAAAATTTATTGATATCAATAGATGAAATTAGGCTGCTCATGTATTTAGAATGAATGATTTAAACCCCGTAAAAAGGCTCGTTTTGGTAAGGCCACAGGAAGAGGACGACTCAGGTTGCGATGGATAGACGCAGTTGAAAAAGATTTAGCTGTATTAGGGGTTAAGAATTGGAGGACCCTTGTCACCCAGAGGAATGCATGGAAATCTCTTCAAAGGAAAAACTTGGCTCACTCTGGGATGTTGTGCTATTGATGATGATTTTATTGATCAGCGTAACTGTAACTATGTGACAATTTTAATCGAATGGAATGTTATGCCAGTCCCACCTGTTATTTCTCTTTTAATATGCTATTAAAATAATAGCATTACTTTTGAAAATCGAAGTATTGCTTAATAAATTCTCCAAACAAATTTCAGTTCCAAACCAAGTTCAAACAGTTTCAGTTTTTAAAGATTGTTTTACAAATAAAGGTAAAAGGGTTAAAAATAGCAAAAAGGTAATTTGCCAACTAAATGAGATTTGCCCCAAATTGATCAAATCAATGATAACAGGTGGGCCGAAAAGTGCGTAGGCTGACACATAGATCACATAGATGGCTCAACTAGTATTAAATCCGTATGATTTTTAGTTAGCCCTAACATTCAAAAGACATGTGTATCAATTTGACAGCTGTTGCACTATTAGTATGTGAGTTACAGCCTTTTTAGCGAAGCAACTTTTGTTAGTTTGAAAAAATGGATAAAAAGGAATTTCGTGTGTTAATAAAGCATTGTTTTTTGGCGAAAAAAAATACTATTGAAGCCAAGGCTTGGCTTGATAAACATTATTCTGACTTTGCACCAGGAAAATCAACCGTAGAGAAGTGGTTTGCTAAATTTAAACGAGGCGAAATGAGCATCGATGAAGATGCACGCAGTGGACGCCCCAAAAAAGGTTGTTACCGACAAAAACATCAAAAAAGTCCACAAAATAATTTCTGATAACCGTAAAGTGGAGTTGATTGAGATAGCTGAGACCCTAAAGATATCAAAGGAACGTGTTGGACATATCGTGAATGAATATTTGGATATGCGAAAGCTCTGTTCAAAGTGGGTGCCGCGCAAGCTCACAATCGACCCAAAACAACAACGAATTGATGATTCTAAGCAGTGTTTGGAGCTGTTCAATCGTAATAAACCCGAATCCAAGGGATGATATTATTGCTGATCAAAATGACAGGTTTTTTTACGTTTATTTCCAATGGAGAAGAAAACAGCGTCAGTCTTATCTACACTTAAAGAAATTTTCCATTTATTGAGAACTTTAAGGTGATTAGTAAGGGTGATAGCTAAGAATTTAGTGTTTTCTATTTTTACAAAGGATTGCTTCAACGATCTTCCAGAGTCGATCCAATGCTTTGAGATGCCCCTTATACAGAGCTTGTTTTGAAAACCCAAATGAGCAGTAAACCATACCAGAGTCAAGATATTTGAGTGGGATGTATTTAAATGGAATGGCCTCAATGCCTGTTTAATTTCTCATTTTTTTCTAAATATAGAGCAGTAGATTTGAAAATATGACTGGTAGGCTTATCCTCAAACAGAGGATATTGTTTGGATAAAGTGATAGAATGTTTTCTTTGAAAATTTGTGTTAGAACCTATTTCTCATAACAATTCGAGCTAATTTTTACATTTTTTTTTTTACTTTTCATAATAATAATAATATTTGTAAAAGTTTATAATTTCAAATTAATTCGTAAATAATTTTACTTTCTATTAACCGTTATTTTAATATTTAATTTAATATTAAAATAAAAGAATAATAATAATAATAATACCATTATTTTTATGGTAACAAATCTTATAAATATTTTTATTACAGTATTATATAAATATACTCTTCTTTTTCCAATAACGAAGTAATTATTTTATTTTTTATTCATAAATTTTTTTATTGACGCTTACATTCTGTTTTCATTAAGTTCATAATTTCATTTAATATTTTAATATATTCGGTAGCTTTTTTTATTTTAATTTATATATTTTTTGTATTTTATATTCAATCTGTGTATTTATTTATTTAATTAATATTCGCATCATGTGGTCTTCATATTTCTGATTTAATGATTGTGTTTATTTTTGTATGATATTTAAATTGATCATTTTTAATTTTTCCTTCTGATCATTTCAAATCTTTCCTTTTCTAAAACTCCACTTAATTAAAACTAACGAGAAAATTTTAAAAATGGTTATTTGTTAATTTATCCCTTATTATGATCATAGGACAATAATTGAATGTTAATGAGAGACGATTACATAAGTTATTATATTAGCCTTGATTACATTTTTATATTTTTTGTCCTTGAAAACGATGATTCCCACAAATATCATATCAGATGAAATTCTATTTCTTCTTGTATACAAATTACACGCTTCATCACATATACAGACAATTTATAAATTTGCAATGAGAAACTTAAACACATGAATGTGCAAGTGTGCATGAGCACGCACACACAATATTTGCTTTTCATTAGTTTTATTAATATTTTATAAAGTCAAATTGGATAAATTTTCATTTCAGAAAAATATTGAGCTAAATTATTTTTAAAAAAGTAAAATAATATTTTGAAGATAATAAATATTTTTAAATCAACAAAAATTTGGTTAAAAAGGTTAAAGATTTAAAGAAAATGAGTTAAATTGTACACTTACTAATTTTCTGTATTTCGAGCGAAAATTATTTTCTTTTTAAATTTCCGCTGTTTGATCTTAAACCAGTGTTATCAGAGTAATCTCGTTTGTGCAAAGACAGATCTATATATATTCTTTGAATTTGGAGACGGGCCCCTACGTGATATTTTCTTAAATACCACTTAAACTTATCATAATAATTTCAAAAGAAGTAATGTGTTAACGACATTACAAAGTCAAATGCATAAAAATTTTAATATGTTCTAATAATTTTTTTCCCTTAACGATATTTAATATTCAGTGCTTTAAAAAAATATTCCAAAATATTTGACAATAATTATATTTTTAATTTTGGAAAATAAATTTTCTTTTAATTGGTGCAAAAATAAAAAATAAAAATATTAATTAGAATTCGAGATATCGATCATTTAACATTAGGAAGTCAATTTGTGTAGCCCTATATCTCCTAAACATTTTATCAGATCTCTACAAAAAAAAAATAACATATTTAACTAAATCCAACAGTTAAAATTAATAAATCTAACCAACATGATAAAATTAGTAAAATAACATATTTATTAATTTTATAACGTTGGATAAATTACATTAAAATTTTCAAGTTCTTCATTGAAAAAATTTGAGTTTTTGGTTAATTAACCATGTTAATTAATTATACTAATCAACTGCATTTCACCATAAATTAGTTCATTTTGAGTCATTTCCAACGATATCACGTATATTAAAATATAATGGCAATTACGAAGGTTATTATAGCAGTCTCTTTTTTTTTTTTTTTTTTCTTGTCTTGTATAATTTTGTTGGATATGCATTTTTTATCTTTACTCAATTAAATGTAAACTTTTACATTTCTTTCTTTTTTATTATTTATTTCACTTATTTTACATTTGTACTTATTTTCTTTTTTTACTTATTTTTACTTTTAATTTACTTCATAAATATTAAAACCATGCTTTTCACTTCTTTTTAATAATCTAATAAGTATTTTTTTCTTCGTAAAGCAAAAATTTTTTTTTAATTAATTAACTAAATTAAATTTATTTAATAATTAATTATTCAAATTAAATTAATCATTTAAATTAAATCAAGGACTTAAATTAAATTAAATAATTTAATTAAATTTAAAATTTAATTATTGAAATTAAATTAATTAATTAAATTTAAATATAAAAAATTAATTAAAAATTTAATAATTTCGATTCGTTGTTTATTTTATTGCAACATTTTAAAGCAAAGAATAATTTTAATGATGCAAAACGACAATTAAATCTTGTTCTGGTTTGATGCCATTCAATGTATTTATTTATTTAAATTTAATTCATGGGAAAAGTCTAGGTCGTTATAAAAATGTTATTTTAAATAAATTATTAAATAATTAATGTTTGTAATTATTTAATAATTAATTATTCGTAAAATTTGTTCGATTGCTAAGTTTTAAAAATTTTTAGAAGTACAGTACTTTATGCATCATCTTTTCTATTCATTAAAAATAAAAATAAGGGTTTAAATTAAGTTGTATAAAATATATAAATAAAAATAAAATAAAAAATAAAATCAACATAAAAAAAACTGAAATCTGTTCGGTAAATTTCAACTTATCATGCGTGAACATTCGAGAACGGATGAATAAACTCAGGAATATGCCAATGTTTAATAATGCACCAGATATAGGAAGCAATGGATAGGAATACTACAAGAATGGTCAAATTCAAATAGCCAAATGAATATAGCAACGTTGAATAGATCAAGAACTTCATGAAGAATGAACTGTTCAAATATCTCTAAAAGAATATACAAAAGTAAGATATATGTAGTCGTAAATGAAGAATGAAGTATTCCCAATTCTACAAGAAACATTATCACATACAATAGCCAAAAGAATATATCAAAGTTTGAAATTCTAGTCGTAAATGAAGAATGAAGTATCCCAATTCTACAAGAAACCTTACCGAATTCAATACCCAAAACAATATATCAAAGTTTGAAAATTCTAGGCTTAAATGAAGAATGAAGTATTCCAAATACAATAAGATGCACTATACAGCTCCATAGGCACCGAAAAATGCCAAAAGTGATAAATATGAAACTTCAAGAAGAAGGAATGGATCAACGCACTACGAGTACTTATAGCCATTGGATATACAAATGTTTAAAATCCCAAGCCAAAATATGAAAAGTGATTCTAAACCATACTACAAAACACATAAAAAAAGCCAAATTCTCCAGAAAATTACATAATACTAACGTTATTCATGCAGCATTTCAAGAGTTAACGGGCCCAAAGTACAATTTTCCGCCAAAATTTGGAATGGGGTTTTATATGCTTTGCCTTCATTTTCGGATACCGTCACGGACCCTTAACCAGGACAACATCATGTTCACACATGATAATATAAAAATAACTTTTAATTGCATTTTAAGTATAAGAACTTATGACTTACCTAATTGTATGTTATACTTTTCTTCAATGATTTTTTTAAACTTTTCTGTTTCTGTTCCAGGAACTTTTCTGTCCCAAGCCAGGTAGGATTCTTGTTTTCGAGTTTGCATTGCAGTTCTCTCTACAATTGATAATAAAAATAATAATTTAATGTGTAAATTATATTTCCTAAACTTAATCATTTATATTTTTGTACATTTTGCTAACGAATAACAAATGCGAATTAAAAAAACTTTTAAAAAATGAAAAAAATTAGCATGAAAAATAATGATAGAAAAATATGAAATGCATTAAAAAAAACGAGGCACTTTTATAAATTTTGAATGGCAACACATTTAAAATAATATTCGTTGTACTCCAACTTGACCTATAATATTCATACATTGTACTCCAACTTGACCTATAATATTCATACATTGTGCTCCAACTTGCCCTATAATATTCATACATTGTACTCCAATAACATTTGTTAACTCCACATAAAAATATATAATGCTACAGAAATTCAAATAAGTATACTAGCAATTGCAGTGGTGTGGGTACGGGCAAACAAATGGTAACTGGTGGTTGGGTTGAGATATTTGAGGCACAGCTTTATTGACACACTCACAAACACCATGCACATACAATTAGAGACGTATAACATTTAACACATCTAAAGACAGATAACTATAGATTCGTGGAAGAACTGTATTTCTAAACCGGAAACCAGAAACTCGGATAGGTGCAGGGTGCACAAACTTTACTTCTCCCGGTGGGAATCTGTATGCAAACTAATGCGCTGGAGACAACTAAATATATTTCCTCTCGGGATGAGAGACTACAAACTAAATGTTTTCCAGCGAGAGCGCAGGTTGCGCTGTACTTCCTCTCGGGGGAGAGTCTTAAGGTTGACTGACCATTTTTCCAGAACGCCACAGGGGTTCTGGAAAAATGGTTTGGCGGAGTGTAGGTTTGGAGGAGGTTCTACGAAGGCTAAACAGACTGGGACCTACAGTTTAAAGTGGATTCCAAACCACTAAAAACATCTAATGGCACCGCCGGGACTCGAACCCGAAGCCTGTGGTACAAAGTGCCAGAGAGCTAGCCTCTCGGCCATCAGTCCCCAGTCAGTGTGTAGGAGGAAGCACGCTTATACAATAACATTTATGTAACAGTAATAAAGAGCGAAGGAAACTTATCGCTATCAATGGTATCGATGTCTGTAGTGTTCAAGAGATTCAACATTTCAGACCAGAACAGTTTGATGAATTTTCTTACAGCTCCGACCTCGCATTTAGGGACTTTCATATTTTTTATTAATTCAAAGATATATTTTGAATCCCAACTTTTTTCCGATAATAAAATGACAAACCCATCAGTGGCCAACTGCAAGGCAGCGAATATTATGCGCTTTGTCTAGGAAAATTTTCTTCTGCTATAGCAAAGCATTAATGTTGAATAAGGAGAAAAATGTAGGAGGTTTTTTTTTCGAAAATGAAATGGACCCAACACAAAACCCAAACATAACGGAAGCAACACCCATTACGATGTGCGAATACCCAAACTGAGATCGATTTGTAAAAGCTAAGTGAAAGAGTGGAGAAACACATATCGCACTAGCAAAATAATTATTTCTTAATAATTTCATTTTTTATATTTCATTTATATATATATATATATTTTATATTTCATTTATATGTATATATTTTTTATATTTCATTTATATGCATATATTTCTTATATTTCATTTATATGTATATATTTTTTATATTTCATTATTAGTGTTATATATTTCTTTACAATGTGCGTTTAGTATCATTCTTATTATATTATCTATGTTTATATGTAAGAATAATAGTAAACACAATAATAATAACTGATTATGTTTCAATTTTTCACACCAAAACAATGTCTGCAGTGGGTCTAAATCTAATATGGGGATACATAATTTTATATGCGGCCCGCGGAGTTAAGCATTTCCAAAATGACCCGCAAGATCATTTGGGTTGGCCACTCCTGGATTAGATTTAAAAAAAAACAAAACATTTAAAACTATTTCTTGAAGAAATGTATTAAACATTCTTAACATTTTTACATTTCTATTTCCACACAGGAAAAAAAAATTGAAAAATATGTAATCTAAATGAATAGATGAACACAACTTACTTCGAAATAATTGTTTTTCTTGGAACGTTAAACAAAAACTTGTGAAATAGCTTACGAAACTCGATTCCTCAAAATCTAAAGCCCGACTAACAACTGAACAGCTGGACCAAACGTAAACATCTGCAGTTTCCTGTTTTTACGACATCAATTTCAAACGATATTTGTGCAGACGATACGTTTAATTGTCGTCCCAAACTGAAAATTTTCGAACGTGCAATAAATTCCATGTAACGTGATATCTTTTTTTTATTGCAGGTTGCAAGAGTTTTTAATGAAATAGATGTCATTTTACACAGCGATATTTGGAAAAAAAATTAACATGAAACGCCAAATTTAAAACTTAAAATGATTATTGTTTTGGAAGATGGCTTTGGTATGCAAATTACGACTAAATTAAAATAATGTGTTCTATGTGAAAATAAAAAAAAGTGATTCAGAGATAGAAATCAGATGCAAAGAATGATCAAGGTCATAATATGATCCTATGTTCTATTAACTTCTTGGAGAATGTAAAATGTAATAAAAATAATCAAATTAAGAATTTGATGCATGATATTAAATTAATGTCAGTTAAATTAATAAATTAATGTTGTGATATTAAATTAATGTTTCTTGTAGAATTTGGAATACTTCATTTTTCATTTATGCTAGAATTTTCAAACTTTGATACATTCTTTTGGCTATTGAATGTGATAATGTTTCTTGTAGAATTGGGGAGACTTCATTCTTCATTTACGACTACATTTATCTTACCGTTGTATATTCTTTTAGAGATTCTTGAACAATCATTCTTCATGAAGTGTTAGATCTATTCGACATTGCTCTATTCATGTGGCTATTTGAATTTGGCCATTCTTGTAGTTTTAAAATCAATTGCTTCCTATATCTCGTGCATTATTAAACATTGGCCCATTCCTGAGTTTATTCATCCGTTCTCGAATGCTCACAGTTGATGTTAAGTGAAATTTACAGAGCAGATTTCAGTTTTTTTTTTTAATTTTTTCTTTTTTTCTTTTTTTTATATTCATGCTTAAAAGTGATTCAAAGATAAAAATCATATGCAAAAAATGATCAAGTTCATGGTATGATTCTATGTTCTATTAACTTCTTGTAGGACGTTAAATGCAATAAAAAAAAGCAAATTAAGAATTTGGTGCGTGATATTAAATTAATGTATTAAACGTTTTAGTATTCTGTTCAATTTTCGTGAAAACCATATTACGTGACAAATGATTTTTATTTTCCAATTTTTTTTTATATTCATGCCTAAAAATGTTTGTTCACAAATATATGTTTATCCAAACAGGTTTGTGCATTTTAATGTTTTATCTAGCAAACACTACGTGTACTCTGTTTAACGTAATGTTGAAATAGAACATGTATATGGCAATAAATATTCTGCCCATAAAATTGCGTGGATGAGAATCCTTCATACAAACGAGCACATTATTGAAAAAGAATTTGATCTTTCAGTTTGCAATAAAATCGAAAACATTAAATGAAATATTTTTCCAATATTTGAAATTCTTTTTGCACTAAAGTAAAGTTTTAGTCCCGTGTTTTAAAATTTCTTAAAATTTTGAAAATATTTCAAACAAATTACCTATGCTCTTTTTGAGCAAAATAGATGCAACTTAGATAATAGATTTTAAATATAAATAGCAAGAAAAACTTCTACGGTTTATGTATCCCAGGTCTATGGGTCTATGTATCCCAGCTTTGTAAAAAGCGATCTTCGTTTTAGAAAAAGACAGTTTTAATTTTTTTATCCATAATGAAATGATAGCTTCAACTCAATTTCTTCAGTGTTGCATGGTCTTTTTATCCCTATTTTGTAGAGAACAATCTCCTTTTCAGAAAGAAATAGTTTCAAGTTTGTCTTCATACGAAATGATAGGTTCAATGCAATTTCTTCTGTGTTTCATGGTCTTTTTTATCCCTATTTTGTAGAGAACAATCTCCTTTTCAGAAAGAAATAGTTTCAAGTTTGTCTTCATACGAAATGATAGGTTCAATGCAATTTCTTCTGTGTTTCATGGTCTTTTTATCCCTATTTTGTAGAGAACAATCTCCTTTTCAGAAAGAAATAGTTTCAAGTTTGTCTTCATACGAAATGATAGGTTCAATGCAATTTCTTCTGTGTTTCATGGTCTTTTTATCCCTATTTTGTAGAGAACAATCTCCTTTTCAGAAAGAAATAGTTTCAAGTTTGTCTTCATACGAAATGATAGGTTCAATGCAATTTCTTCTGTGTTTCATGGTCTTTTTATCCCTATTTTGTAGAGAACAATCTCCTTTTCAGAAAGAAATAGTTTCAAGTTTGTCTTCATACGAAATGATAGGTTCAATGCAATTTCTTCTGTGTTTCATGGTCTTTTTATCCCTATTTTGTAGAGAACAATCTCCTTTTCAGAAAGAAATAGTTTCAAGTTTGTCTTCATACGAAATGATAGGTTCAATGCAATTTCTTCTGTGTTTCATGGTCTTTTTATCCCTATTTTGTAGAGAACAATCTCCTTTTCAGAAAGAAATAGTTTCAAGTTTGTCTTCATACGAAATGATAGGTTCAATGCAATTTCTTCTGTGTTTCATGGTCTTTTTATCCCTATTTTGTAGAGAACAATCTCCTTTTCAGAAAGAAATAGTTTCAAGTTTGTCTTCATACGAAATGATAGGTTCAATGCAATTTCTTCTGTGTTTCATGGTCTTTTTATCCCTATTTTGTAGAGAACAATCTCCTTTTCAGAAAGAAATAGTTTCAAGTTTGTCTTCATACGAAATGATAGGTTCAATGCAATTTCTTCTGTGTTTCATGGTCTTTTTATGCCTATTTTGTAGAGAACAATCTCCTTTTTCAGAAAGAAATAGTTTCAAGTTTGTCTTCATACGAAATGATAGGTTCAATGCAATTTCTTCTGTGTTTCATGGTCTTTTTATCCCTATTTTGTAGAGAACAATCTCCTTTTCAGAAAGAAATAGTTTCAAGTTTGTCTTCATACGAAATGATAGGTTCAATGCAATTTCTTCTGTTTTCATGGTCTTTTTATCCTATTTTGTAGAGAACAATCTCCTTTTCAGAAAGAAATAGTTTCAAGTTTGTCTTCATACGAAATGATAGGTTCAATGCAATTTCTTCTGTGTTTCATGGTCTTTTTATCCCTATTTTGTAGAGAACAATCTCCTTTTCAGAAAGAAATAGTTTCAAGTTTGTCTTCATACGAAATGATAGGTTCAATGCAATTTCTTCTGTGTTTCATGGTCTGTGTATTCCTTTTATGGATATAGCGATCTCCGTTTTTAAAAGAGACTGTTTCAAGTTTTCATCCATAACGAAATGATAGGTTCAACTTAATTTCTTCATGGTCTTAAGTCTTGTGAATGAGGAGGCCAGGAATCCAGAAAAGTTCTGGATATTACACGATTCTTGCAAAAGTTACCACGAAGCAGGTCAATGTGACATGGCGCCCAATGGGAGGAGTTGCTCCATCTTGCATGAATACAGTGGTCTACAACCATGGTTGTTCTTGTAAATCAGGAATGACCTGTTGTTGAAGTAGTTCACTATACCGTGCACTCGGGACAGAGCACGTTTTAGGACCTTGAAGAGTGGGAGTTTCAAAGAAAAACGGTCCGAGGATAAAATCAGCAGCAAATCCACACCATGCAGTCACTTAATCAGAATGCAGTGATTGTCGGTGCAGGACATTAGGAGGTGAAGCACCCCATATGCGGCAATTTTGATTATTCACAGTTCCATCTAAAGAAAAATGTTCCTCATCTGGCCATAGAATTTGTCAAGGACACGCTTCATCAACTTCCATTCTCGCCAAAAATCTGCAATCAAATTCATAGCGTGTTTGGTGGTCTTGAGGTTGCAGCATTTGCACCACGTGGATCTTATACGGATACCATTTTAAAGGATCGAAGAATTTTTCGTAGTGTCGACCATGAAATCGCCAACTAATCGCCAACAACTACCACGTGACACCTATCGAGCACTTGCTCAAAAATAGCTGGAAGTGAAGGGGTTTTCAACCACAGCAGTAGCGACTTCTTCGATAGTTTTATTTGCAACCGGTTTTCACCCTCTTCCTCCAGTGTCTTCAAATTTCAAAACCATCTTCTTCACACCATTCTTTGATACGGGTCTTTTTCGCAATCCCTTTAAAAGACGATATTCAAGCAGTGCAGCTAAGCTATTGCAGCCATTCTGATAAAACAATTTTACAAGTAAAGCCGTGATTAGTGGCCTTTAAGAAGTCACTCATCACGGACTTCAACTGGCCTAGGAAGTTGACATCAGTTATTAGCAGACTCAGAACTAATCATTACAGAGGGATGAAGTTTCTCCCAGACAAGAACAGGGAATACATCCCCTGCAGAAATTGTCCCAACGCTTTCCTAACACCAAAGCACATTCTAGAGTGCCCAGCACTCATTCCCCATGTTTTGCAATTGGGTATGGTGCCAATCGAGGCCTGAATAGGGTCACTTTTATTATAACCACCCTGCATATTCTCGTGAAACTGACAATAATACATCTTTCAAAATATTTTCATTTAATTAGAACGTTATTTCTTAAATTAATTTAGGTGTATGTGTAGATGTATAGATATCGATGTGGTGTGTAGATATGGATATAGAGGTGTAGATGTGGATGTAGATCTGGATGTGGATGTGGGTACATGGATATGAATATATATATGTTTATATGTGTGTGTGGATATAAAGGTGTAGGTGAAAGTGTGGATATGTAGATGTAGATATGCGGATGTAAGTGCATGGATAGAGATGTAGATATGTGGATGTAAATGCATGGATATGAATGCATAGATGTGGATATGTAGGTGTGTAGATATGCGCATGTGTTTAGATATGTGTAGGTATATAGATATACGTATAGTGATCATAAAATTTAACTAGAACAGCATCTGAATTTTTCTATCCAATAATTTATATATGTTGGGAATGGTAACTCTATTAAGTTGAGAACTACTCATAATGTATGTGTAATAAATTAAAATTATCATTATGTGTGTTATTGAAGTTCTAAATTCCCCCATGGTTTAGGAATTGAATGCAAAAAAAGATAAAAAGAATGAATCAAAATACAAGCTGTTCGTGGCATTTGAATGCATAATTTTTCTACTAAAAGTTTTTTCAATAGTTTTTTTATTCTTAGAAATTTCTCATTTAGATGCGTTACTACTTGAAAGGAAACCCGTTTCCTTGTTCTTTTATTTTGTGACAGTCAATAAAAAGGAAATGAGTCGACTTCTGATGCAACATTTTGTAAAAAAATAAAGAAGAGAAATCTTTTTCAAGGTTGCAGATTATAATTTTTAAACCAATTTCTTTTATTGAGGGTTTTGAAAAATTCTTTTCATATATCTGGTTGTTGATTTTCGGTTGTGAAAAAAAATATGCACATTTTTTTTTAGAAAATATTTTACTGAATAAAATTTATGTTATTATATTCTTATTCATTTTAATAATTATAACATATAATTATTTCTTTATGAGACAAATCAATGCCATTTTAAATTTCAAATTAAAATCATTGTATCTTGTATTCCTACAAAATAATTTTCAAAGATTTTAATATATATTTTTTTCTAATGCAGTAGACAAATACTTAGACAGTTGTCTTTGATGCCTTAAGGCAAGCGCTGCACCGACGTTACTCATTTAGCATGACCCAGGAGGTACGTGTAGCTTGAAGATAAACTACGGACGCGGAGTAACAATACCCCCGCAACTCTCTACGATCCTGTCTGTTAGACAGGAACCTTCTGTTTAAAGTGGATTACGAACTACTACAAACATCCATGGCACCACCGGGACTCGGTTCCGAAGCCTGTGGTACCTAGCGCCAGAGCGTTAGCCACTCGGTCAACAGGTCCCAGGTTTTAATATTTGGATGTTTCTAAAGAAAATAAACTCATGAATTTAATCAAGATTAAAACATCATATTATAAAAAAAAGCAACAAAGAGGAAAAAAAAATATCTGAATTATTACAAACCTCTTCACATTAGCTCTAAATACAATAAGTGAAAAAACATGTTTGTTCGATGCCGATAGAGCAAAAATATTTTTATTATTTAATTGACAGCGTATTTCATGGAACCAATTATTAGAAGTTTAAAAAACTCGGAATTTTAAATTAATTATCAAAATATTTATACCTTTTTATTTAAAATATTGAGGAACCCTCCTTCCAAAATCAATGAGTTAAGAAAGCTAAAAAAATATTCGTACACACAAAAAATGCAAATTTTTTTTGGTGATGAAAATAAATAAAATGAAAGCATTCGAATTCTTTTGGACATTTTCCTGTCTGTGTGCTGTAGTAAACATTCTATTTGATATTTGTGTTTTTCAAGTATAACTCTTAGAAATGGTACGAAATATACAGAGACGTCTTTTTCCGAATGGAAGCGAATTTGACAACTTATTAAAGAAGATAAAACATTTAATTGTGACCTTGCTTCCTCCTAAACGCTGGCAAGGACACATCCTTTGACGTTCAGAAGAAATGGTCGAGACTCTAACTCGAGAGGAAGTACAGCGCAACCTGCGCTCCCGCTGAGAAACGTTCAGTTTACAGTCTCTTATCTCAAGAGTAACTATATTTAGCGCACCACGGCGCAGTAGTTGGCCTACAGATTCTCACCCGGAGAGGAAGTATATTTCTCACACCCTGTGCTTATCGGAGTTTCGGTGTTTCGGTTTACAGTAGTCCTTCTACGAATATATAATTATTTGTCCTTAAATGTGTTAAATATTGTAGGTATATAACTGTATGTCATTTCATTGAAGTTATGCAACGCCGTTATATACACTCATGTCCATAAATTAAGGATAACGAAGTTCAGGCAAAAAAAAAAGAGACAGAAGCAAAACAAATTTGACTTATTTGTAAAGTCTATTTATTAAACAAAAGGTAAAGAGCAAAAACGACGCTATATGTTTGACATAATTAATAAAAATTGCGATTTTTACTCCCTGGAGCAAATTTTAAAAAAGAACCTATTTACAAAAAACAGTATAACATGGTTAGTATGATAGTTAATATGGAGTATGTCTCCCGGACGATGCAATACAGGCCTTACAACGCTTAGGCATGCTGAATATCAAATTATCAATCTGATCTTGGGGAATATTACACCACTCATCAAGCAATGCCCTCCGAAGTTCCGGTTGACAGATGCGAGGGGGTTGACAGGCTGCAATTCCTCGGCCAAGCATATCCCACACATGTTCTATTGGATTCAAGTCCGGTGAGTATGCTGGCCAATCCATACGGGTGATATCCTCCAATTGAAGGCATTCATCTACAATGTTTGCACGGTGAGGACGGGCGTTGTCATCCATAAACAGAAATTCAGCACAGATGGCGCCACGAAACAAACGTACATGTTGTTCCAGAATGACATCCCGATAGATGTGGCCTGTCATCGTTACACTCTGAACATGCAGGTCAGTTCTGGAAACAAGAATAATTCCTCCCCAAACAAGCCATCCTGCACCACCGTAACGGTGTCGTTCAATGGTGTTTTCTTGGTGGTAACGGGTACCTGGCGCTCTCCATGTGAAAGTCCGGCGAGAATCAGACTGCAAACTAAACCTGAACTCGTCGGAAAACACCACACCAGACCACTGTTGCGGTGTCCACAATGCATGCTCTCTACTCCAGGTTAATTGCAGGCGACAGTGAGTTGCGGTAAGAGGAACACATCTGACAGGCCTACGAGCATATAGACCAATGTGGCCTAAGCGTCTGTACACGGTCTGCCTTAAAACTGTCGTACCGGTAGCTGAAGAGAGCTGACGAGACAGGTCTGATGCTGTGCTCCGTCTGTTTCTTTCGGCAGTAACTGCTAAATACCGGTCCTCATTCGGCGTTGTAACTCGGGGGCGACCTGTGCTGTAATATCTACTCACATTACCATCATCTTGGAATCGTTGCCAAAGCCTGGAGAGGACACTCTGGGCGATTCCAAGTTCTTCGGATACTTCCAGCTGGGTACGTCCACATTTTTGGGTTTTCGGCTTAGAAATGGAGTCCTTCCACGAATCTATCATTATCTGTCCTCAAATGTGTCCACAGGTTTAAAACTTAGCAAATACTTTATTAATTAACAGTCACAGCCACTCGCAGCCATGCTGATCAATCTTGCCGATCTGGCACTACACTAAACAGACTCGGAGTTTTGCGTACGCAGGCGTATGCGCATGCATACACTTTTTCCGCCGTTAGGGGCATATTTGCGCGTAGGCGCGAATAACTATATTTTTGTTTAATATGATTAATATGATTAGAAGTTAGTTTGCTATCATGATATACACCAAAGTATTTAGCACTGTTCTTTAGTGAACTATGAATAAATATAACATTTTAAATAATAAAACGCTCAAGAATTAAACTTTAAACCTTTTATCTCATGACCTTTTTATCTCATTGTATGTGTGTGGTGTTTGGGCATGTGTCAATAAAGTTGCGAGTTCTCCAATCTGTGCTTCAAGCATCTCAACCCAACCATTTACTCAACGCCCAGTTACAATCTGATTGCCCAGCCTGCACGCTACAGAATGAATTTTCAAACTTGGGGAAAAAAAAAACCATTTGAAAAAAAACATCATTTGAAAAAAAAAAAAAAAATAAATAAATCAAAGGTTAGAATCCTTAAAATAGCAGTTCAACTTGAAAACATTGGAATCCATGCATTACTAAGTATAGCATGAAATGCACTAAGTAATTGGTTTCAATGTTTGAGTTACTAGATGAAAGATATATATATATATATATACTAAGAGTTTAAGATTACTAATCTGTATCTCTGACTCATTGCAGCAAAAAATAAATAAAAATTGATACATTTTATGTGACACATTTGTAAAGCAAATAAAAGTGTTTTTTTACTACTCATTTGAGGAAATAAGACACATTGCTCAAATAAATTTTATTTCGGTTTGATTCTGTCATTAGAAAGTTGATGCTTCTACCAATTACGACATGAATGATATTTTATTTTATATGCATAAGAACGTACCATAGACTACTAAATGGTTTTTACTAGTTGTGCTTTTAGTTTTATTCTGTGACGTGTTAAAAATACTTATTGAAAGTTTTGAGTCAAGTATTGTTGTCACTACATTTTTCCCTGTCATTTCTGAAAAAAAGTTATATCAAATAAGTACGGGAGATCAAATAATATTACGTAAGATCAAATAAGTTAGATCATTTAAGCAATATAAAAAAAAACATCTCGATTACTAATTACTACGTTAGCTAATCATACCATTCACAGAAACTGAATAAAATTTGTACGTATTTTGAGGTATGCGCACAAGAATCATACGAAAAACAACAGTTAAATTCTAACAGTTACGAGTACAGGGACACAATTTCGAAAAATTTAATAATTATAATACTCCGTACATTGCTGTCATTACATTGTCTACATCCTATACATTACGAAGGAATTCCATAAAATACTTGGTGACATATAATAATTAGAATACTTATTACATTGCTGTCATTACATTGTCTACATCCTATACATTACGAAGGAATTCCATAAAATACTTGGTGTAATATGTTGCTTTCCAAAAATAGACTTCAGGTACGAATCCTGGTGGAGGCATGGATGTTTGTGAGTGGTTCGGAATTCACGCTAAACTGTAGGTCCCAGTCTGATTAGCCTAAAGTGTGCACAAAATGATCGTGGAGCGACAAACTAAACTAATTTCCCAAAAGTACTGTTACATTAACAACAATACATGTTAAAAGCTAATGTGTAATGCGCTTTACATGTGAAAATCTAATAATTTTGGATGAAAATCTTTCAAAAATAAATTAATCAAAATAAAATAATTAACAAAATAATTTAAAAGTAATTTAATTAAAAAATTAATTAATTAATGCACAATCAGACGAAAGGAATATTTTTTTAAATTATAAAAAAAGGGTGTTTAAATTACTTTTTTGTTTAAGAGATGGCAGCACGAGTAAAATAAATATGATAGCTAACTAAGGCTTGTAGTTTTAAAAACTTTTTTTTTTCTTGACATGTCTTATACAGAGAAAACAGTCTTTTATCTTTTTCTTTATAGTTATTTTTAATACGCTTTTATTAGCTTCACCTGTATGTTTGTATGTAACTCACTTTTTGGGCTCGATTTTGGGACTGATGGCGCCATCTACTGGCGAGTCAGTCAACTGATCAAACCCTGCTTATTTTGTATAATTATTTTGTTTAATCTTAATTACTTTTGTTTTATTTTACTTTTATCTTAAAATTCTCATTTTAACTTTAACCTTTTTATTTTTGGGCATCGTCAACGGACTCTTAATTGTACCGATAGCTTTAGCTTTTTCGAGCTCCTGTTTTAATTGTTCTCAAGCAGATGTTTTTCCTAAATTTTAAATTCATTTATTTATTTTTAATTATTTCTATTCATTAATTTAAGAAACTACAATTTATGCTAATGTTTTAATTAATTTAAGATGTGGAGGTTTTGTGATTCTTAAAACCACCAAGGAACTCCGTAACCGGTACGCCCGTTGTCTAGCTGTCTTTCACCCCGGGTAGAAATTCAGTAATATCCGCGATCGAATTGCGCTCTTCCTATTGGCCGAAAATTTCGGTGGCTAAAAAGAGGCGGATCTCAAAGGCATAGGAGTGCGATCATGTCGAATTGCGCTCTTCCTATTGGCCGAAAATTTCGGTGGGTAAAAAGTATGTAAACTTAGCGGATAACCGGCCAAGTGGAAAACAGGGTAAGTGATCTTGGTCTCTGCCCTCTTGTAAACTGTAGCAGACATAGTTCTGCAAAACTTAAAAATGTTAAAGGTAAAGTTAAGCGCGCTGCGCAATCTGATGTTTTTGTCAAACCCACCAAAAAGCAAGTTGCTAATATTCATGTGAAAAATGTTAATCCTACTAAGGATACTGTTGAGGTGAATAATAGATTTGAACATCTAACGGTGGATGAGACTAGCGATGGAGACCAGGAATACTCCCCCCCGGAACCTAAATTGCCTCCTATCATGGTCCGCAACTGCGGCAATCTTAAGTCGGTTATTGCTGATATTGACAATAACCTAGAAAATAAGGTGCGCATTAAGTTAGCAGGTGAACATATTAAGATCTTTCCAGCTGACTCTGATCAGCACCGGGATATCACCCGCTATCTGGCAGGTAATCAACTGGAATACTTTGTCATTACACCACGAAGTCTTCGGCCCTTAAAGGCTGTATTGAAAGGATTGCCCGCAGACTACGCTGAGGTAGAAATACAGGAGGCTCTCACTGAAGCCGGTTTGAAGATTGACAAGGTGAGGCAGCTCACCAATCTTAAAACTAAAAAGCCGATCCCTGTCTGGCAGCTGACATGTTTGCGCCATGATAGCAACAAGGCACTTTTTGAGGTAACGCGACTGCTGCATTTCACAGTCAAGATCGAAAAATTTAATAGAAAGCCAGGGGCGACTCAGTGTTTCTCCTGCAACTATTTCCATCATTCGTCCACTAACTGTGGATACAAGAAACGCTGTTTGAAATGCGGTGGAGAACACTATATAAAGGAGTGTCCCATCAAGGAGCGGTTAGAAAATCCTAGATGCATTAATTGCAATGAAACTGGGCACTTGGCCGCGTGGAGGGGCTGCCCCAAAATTTCCAAAGCCTAGGACACCTCCGAATCAGACTGCAGGGCCAGCGCGTCGTGAATTCGTCGCGAAAAAAGTCACCCAGGGGGTTTCTTTCGCCAGTATGGTGCAAGGAGCTCCGCCCACTCCATCGCCGGTCTCTGCTACAGGGAACCAGCAACGCCATCTAGTGTCTAATACTCAATTTAATAGTAATTTAAGTAATTTTAATCCTGATGCTGCCTCTAAGGCAATTTATGTGCTTCAAGAACTTATCAATATCTTTTCCTCCATGGGAGGTCTAGATAATATGTACGAAGCAATATCTTCTGCAACGAATCCTTTAGCTAATCTAGCCTCTGTGCTAAGTGTTATTAAGCCAGTTAATGTTAAATAATGGTTGTGCTGGTTGCCGGGCTAAAAATTTGTTATTGGAATGCAAATGGTATAATGTCTAAAATGCATGAGTTAACACATTTTGCTAACACACATAACCCGGACTTAATACTTTTACAGGAAACGCACCTCTCTCCTAATCGTAAACTTTTTCTTCCTAATTATTTACTTTACAGAAATGACGGCGGACAAACTCCCAGACCGCGTGGAGGTACGGCAATTTTCATTAAAAGTAATATTTCGCACACTAATGTTACACCACACACTTTAACCGACATTCAAACCACTGTACTCAGCATTAACACACAGCATTTTAACAATGTAAACATTGCTTCTATTTATGTACCTTGTACAATTAACCGCACTAATCTTATTAACGATCTTACTGCAATCTTGCAACTTAGTAATTCTTCGATCCTTTGTGGGGACTTTAATGCTCACCACTCCTCATGGAGATGTAGGCGTGATGATAGCACAGGCATTGCACTAGTGTAAAATTGCCGTTGGAAAAAGAATGTTTTGAAACTGCTATTAATTATGGCTGTATAAAACGTATGGATGATGTAATTTTTATTTTATGATAAAATGTATCATTTTTTAAAGATTTTTTTTAATTGAAAATAGAAATTTCAAACAAAGATGATTCAAATAAGTCTTTTATTTATCAAAAATAAAGCTTAAATATATTAGAAAACAAAATAACATTCAGTATGCACTTTCCTCATAATAAGTAATAATACAAGCATAGTAAATAAGCTAATTGCATTGCAGTTATTCTAATAATATGCATATGCACAGCAATTTTTTTACATTATTTTCAGCAAGAATCTAAGTTAAATATTTTTTAATTTTCAACTCACACAATGCTTATTTACAGATGCAGGATAAAATATACTTTACAACTTAAAAATAAATTTTTTTATCAAATGTAATTCAAAGTTTCTGCAGAATCTAAATTTTAACACTGAATAACAAGTGCAATTTTTTAAAAAAAAATTCCTTTTTATCACAGGTTTTATTTTATCCAAGGATGAATGTTATTCAACGATTTGAAGCAATGCATCGCGTCGTATAAGGCAGCATTTTGTTTAATGACAGTAGGACACAAAAAAGTATTTTATTGCTTATTGTAGGCAACGACTTCTGGAATATTGCAATAGTAGGGAAGGCATTCTGGATTCTTGATGTTATTCACTTCGGGAACTTGATTGATGGCGATGATTTTTCGAACAATACTCTCCATCTTCTTATTGTTCAGATTATACTAAGTGGGAAGAAATATAATTTCATTATATGAATTATAATAATAAGTTATAAATTATATATATTCAAATATGCAAGCATGTAAATTCAGTAATGTGGAAAAATAAAGGATTTACTTGTCCAATAAATTTTAGTTAAATAGTAATAAATTTCATTTGGGTATCTATTCCTTAAAGTTTCTTTAGAATTTTAAAAATTTATTACAAACATATACTATTGTGCCCAAAACGTAAGACCAATTATTTTTTTTTAAAAAACTCTTTATTTATTCTTCCAACTTTATTTCATCGCCTTCAAAGTAGATCGGTCCAAACTTCGGTCTTCTGGACACAATGCACTTATGCCAACTTTTATTCCAATCCTCAATGCATGCTAAAAAGTCATCAGCAGGTATGGCCTTCAAAGCGCGCGGCGATTCACGTTGACTCTCTTCAATCGACTCAAAACGGTGGCCCCCGGAGTGGCCATTTGAGTTCAGGGAATAGCTAGAAATCGCACTGTGTGAATACGGTGGTTGTGGAACGATATGGGTTTCATGTTTGGCGAAAACATTACAAAGAATCGATGCAGTGCGAGCTGGCGCATTCCATGTTTCCGTTACCAATCGAGATGTGACGCTTTTGAAGCCCCAAATTTTTTTTAAAATGGAATTGACTGGTCATCAGTTTTAGTGTGTCACAAAGCTAAGCGTAACTGAAACACTCATGAATATTTTGATGTGAAATTTCACCCAGATGCCAAGGGCAGTGCGAACAACATAAAGTAGAAAAAGAAAATTGAAATACTATAAGCCCAGGGAATTTTAAATTGAAAATGGGTCATACCTTTTGGGCACAGTAGAATTCAAATATGCAAGCATGTAAATTCCTTAATGCGAAAAAAAAAATTGAAGGATTTACTTGTCCAATAAATTCTATTTAAAAAGTAGTAACGTTAAAATATGAAAGAAATTTCATTTATAGATATAACAATACACAGGATATCTGTCCTTAAAGTTTATTTATAATTTTAAAAACTTTATTACAAAGGTAGATGAAAAGACATATAAGTGAAAATTATTACATAATGAGACGTATTTTTTTTGCTTCAATACATTTTAATTTAATGTAATTTAACACGTCTCTACATGAGTACAGTGAGATAAACGAAGGACATCAAGAGGGTACTCTATTTCTTGCCCTGTTACCTGTAGCATACCATCCTCAGTAGTGGCAATGCCATCAGTTATCTTTTGTTTTAGGGCAGCAATGTCCTGCACTTCAATACTTCTGTATATGATCACTGTTGCACGAAGGACATCAAGAGGGTACTCTATTTCTTGCTATGCTCGCTGTATCATACCCTCCCCAATGCCATCAATTAACTTCTGCTTTAGAGTAGTTATGTAAACATAACTGTAAACTCATGAATAAAACAGGCACTATCTGACCTACACTGAAGAGCCAAAACATTATGACCACCCCTACATTTTGCAATGAACTCGCCTGGATGACGTGGAAGGCACGTGATCAGGTGGAAGTGGTATTTAACTGGTATTAAGTGGTGGTATTAATCCATGCCAAGGCGAGTTGAAGCTGTGTTGCGCGCCAAAGGTGGGCCAACTCGTTATTGGTCATAATGTTTCGGCTCTTGAGTGTATATTCGCAAGAAGATTATTTTAAAATCAAAGTTAAATTTTTCTCATCATTTCGACAGTTAACTTTTGACTATAGGGATGCAAACACAATGCATTTTTTTAATACATTGGTTTCCACTACTTTGGTCATTATAAAATAAATATATTTTGTAAAAGTGTATAAATCTCATGGGCCAGAAAAATGTTGAAGGCGGGCCGCGGGTTGGACACTCCTGATATTGACATAAAAAGAATAAAAACTCTTCATAAACAGAGCAGCTTTATTTAATAAGAAATTTGAAGGAAAAAAATATAAAAGGCAATGGTTTGTAAATAAATTTGAATATTAAACCAAGGAATAAATCCTCACCGGGATATCTTTGATTTCCATGATGAGTTGCGGTACGCAGTCGTACCACAGCTCGTTATTTATCCTCTGGGTCACCCTGTCCTTGAATTCTGGCGTGAAGGAGTGGCCTTCTTTCATTTTGATGAACAGTACGGCTCTGGAGTCGCCGCCGTCTCTTTGTTGTCCTACGCAGATGGCGTCCTGGATCTCTTCTATGTCATGGACTGCCATGAGAAAAAGGCTCAAAGTTTAATATTCGAGCGTTTTAGGATTTAAAATATTATAGTTATTCATAGTTCACTAAAGAAAATCAGAAAAAATGTTCACCATATAAGGAAAATCTCTTCTATAGTTTATTATCGCATTTATATGCTTCTTCTTCTTCGTGCGACCTGATGACCAGTTGGCTAGCGTTCTGACCTTTGGTACCGCAGGTTTCAGATTCAAATCCTGGCGGTGGCAGGGATGTTTATGAGTGGTTCGGAATCCACGTTAAACTGTAGGGGTCGGTCTAGTTCTAGTGTACTAGAACATTCTAGGGCGGGTCTAGAGTGTACTGCTACTACTACACCACATCACTGTGCCTAGAGCTGAGTTGCCCCTTTACAGTTTCGGGATGATGTGGGTGAGAAGAAATCTGATTGGGCTTTGTGACGCTCTGCGATCATATGAGACCGGGATCTACGGCCTGAAGTGGATTCCGAACCACTACAGACATCCATAACACCGCCGGGATTCAAACCCGATACTTGAGGTATCCAGAGCAGAGCGCTAGCCAATCGGCCATCAAGCCCACGGCCTAGAGTGTACACAAAATGACCGTAGAGCGACAAACCAATCCAAAATTCTTTTTCTTCACTGGTGCAACAACCTTCATCCCCTGTCTCAATATCTGCCTACCGGCAGATATCGTGACAGGAGATGCTTTCTTTTTACGGGGTAGGGTTGTCAACCCTACGCTCAACAGTTATTTTAGACCGGGACCTACTATTTAAAGTAGATTCCGAATCACTACAAACATCCACGGCACCACAACCGGAGACCTGCGGCACCGAGAGCTAGAGCGCTAGACACTCGGCCATCAGGTTATTTATATGCTAGCGATATTAAAATAATTAGTATTTCGGATACTACAATTTTCGTATTTATAAAAAATATAATACAAATTGCTTAGATGATGAATAAGAAACACATGGTTTTTATATGGATATAAATACATCATTATTCGATCATTAATCTTGGTTATATTATTTTTTTAAAAACATAATTGAAAATTTCACAATCATTTTTAAGTTAAAAATGATTAATGCAAAACAGTAACTTTCAAAAAATGTTTGCTTTCATGTATTATAAAACTACTTAAAAGTTTTTAAAATTTTAATTCAATAAAGTATTTTATTACAGTATCATAATTTCGTTTATATAAATTATTATGTCTTATTTTAAACAAACTTATTAAATTACTATGAAGTTCGTATAGCGTAAACATACTTGCGTAGTAGACATCTCCTGCACCGAACCGATCTCCATTTTGAATCAATGTGTCATCACTAAATAAAGAAGAAGAAAAAAAAATTATTTGGCATCGAAATATATTGTTAAATTAAATGATGTTAAGAACTCAACGAGCAGCTCGTGAAAGGCCATTTATTGTTAATTATTAATTTTATAATTTGTTTCATTTTTATAACTGATGAATAGTCAGTTAATAAATAATATCTAAGCAAAGTTACTTTTCTAAATAAAGTTACTATTGTTAAGTAATAGACTGTTATGTAAAATAAAAAACTGTACTTACAATTTAAATTAAACAATAATTACCTTCTGCCAATGACTACAATTCCTTTAGTCTTGGGATTTATCCAGATTTCATCATTCTGACACCAAACACCTGCGACAACATAACATAATATAACTTTAATTAGATATACGTTCACAGTAAAAATGGTTGACTTCGCAGAATTTAATAGTAAAAAACTTAGTGTTACAATGGATACATCGCTTCTATTGGTACATGATCTATTATCGGTTGTTTATTAACGGTTTTATGTTTTGGCAAATGTTATCTTATAATGTTATATTATATATATGTCTTATATATATGAATATTTTGAATATAGCCCACAATTATTAATTTTTCAATCAAATGAAATTTAAATTAGGGGATAATATATTATTAACTTTAACCATCATTAATCTCTATTATTATTATTATTTAAAAACCTATTATTATTATTATTTAAAGTCCAAACTTTTTCCCTATTTTTTGAATTTATTGTTTTTTTTTATCTGGTGCGTAACCATAAATTACAAAAAAATTCTTATTAGCCATTTTTTAATAGAATAAAAAAAAATATATTTTTTTACTGATAACAACTAGCGCCATCTGGTAACGTGATGATTAAAATTTGTTTCAATGCATTTTTTTTTTTTATTGATTTTATTTCAAAGGGTTTATTATACAATTTTAATTAACTTTAAATTTATTATTTTTCTTATCGGGCGAGTAACCAATTACAAAAAATTCGTATTAGACATTTTTTAATAAAAGAAAAAAAAAAATATTTCTTTACTAAGAACGACTAGCGACATCTAGTGGCGTGATGATTAAAAATTGTATCATTGTATTCTTTTTTTTTAATGATTCTGTTTATAATGAGTTATTACACAATTTTAAAATTGATTTTTTATATTTTAAAATCTTTTTGATAATAAACAGTAATTCAAAATAAGTTTTATTTTATAATTTGCTGAACGATCAATTTTAATCGTTATGAATTGTTTTTTGCCTTTACTATTAAAACGTTCCTTCTATAGTTTCTCGCTTTACAACGATATTTTTTTTTCCAAATGAAATTAGCCAAAAAATAAAATATTTTGTTTGGTATAACCATAGAGTCCTATGAGCTAATTGATAACAATTTTAGATTAATATGACTGCATTTTTATACAGTTGTCATCAAGAAAAAAATTAATTGTGAGAATGTTAAGTATAAAATTATAACTATTATTAAAATTACACATATTAAACATATTACAAAGGTGCCTGCTGCTAATTAACCATGTATTTAGAAAATGTATTAATACATTTAAATATTTCGTTTTTTTATGTTTGATTGAAAAAGAAATCTCAAAATTATTGTTCAACAAATGATTTGGACTATTACGTTCTTGGCTGCAAACAACTTTAAAATTCAGCCAACTTTTATGCCAACTCTCAAAAATTTTTTTTATCCTGAGCAGTTTATAGAATATTGAATGGAACTTTATATTTGTTACTTAACTTCTGAACTAAGAGAGTGTTTACTCACCCGGATATTTAGACAGATAGGTTTCTTTCATGATGCTGTTGTCATGATCTTGCCATATGTGTGTTGGCAGGGAAGGAGTGGGAGTTGCGAGAACCATCTCTCCTCTTTTGTTCACAATCGAATTCCCTGAAAGAACATGAAAAACATTTTACAAACATAACGAAATACCTTTAGTAAAACCTTAAATTTTACATGAAATGAAAAAAACCCGTATATTAAGATTATTAAATATTCGTACAAAGATTATTAAATATTCCGGTGAGAAGTTCAGTTGGCATCGAATCTCCCGCCTGCTGCGTTAAAATATTGTTGCGTTTAAATATTGTTTATTGTTATTTTGCGCCAGTTGCGCCGTGTGGGACGAAACTGGCGCAAAATAACAATCTCTTATCCAGAGAGCTAGAAGGGGAATCCTTCCAATAAAACTCTAATTGAATGTTCTTTAAATATACATGCTGTGTGTTAAATATTGTTTATTTTTTTTAAATTTTAATTGTAGCACTTGTGCTCGTCAGAAATAAATATGTTCTTGGGCGTGAGTCTCCATTTGACCCCAACCTGATCTAGCTGCACAAGCCAACAACGATACATCTACTACAAATGACGAAAAAATATACTATTATATTTATGATAAAAAATCACTAAAATGGATATAAATGCAGTAACATTACCAGTGACGCATGCGCAGCTAAAAATTAATGTTCATACCTTCTTCATCGTAGCATTGAACGTCCATTCCCAAACTTGGAGCCTGGATTTCTCCGGCGTAGACAGGCATGCTCATATCGAACCCAGAGAAAGTTCCAAAGGTTTCTGAAGCTCCTACGAAAAATGTGTTTGCTTAGTAAGAAATTTTCAAATGAATTCCATCCAAGATTGGAACTGGATTATCGCTTAACTACTTTGTCTTACCGTATTGACTGCAGACGAAGACATCCTTTTTGACTTTGTTGTGGATATACAGATAGTTCTGGGCTTTCACTGGACTTCCACCCATAGTTAAAAACTTCAGGCTATCCAGGTTTGTGCCAGGTCCTGTGGATGGGAAAAGTACAACATAAAGAAAAATTGCAGTAATACTCATGTGCTCATAAATGCGCCCAATTTCAGAAGTCTTTTAAACAAATTAAAAGAAATGATTGGGTCTAATGGGAAAGTGACTAGCGCTCTGGCCCTCGGTGCCACAGGTTTCGGTTTAGAGTCCCGGTGGTACGATGGATGCTTGTAGTGGTTCGGAATTCACTTTAAACAGTAGTTCCCGGTCTGATATGACTGTAGAGCTTTGAACGTAGGACTGACAAGACTAGCTCATAAAAAGAAAACTTCTGCTGTCTTGAAATCTGCCAGTAGGTAAACAGAAATTGGCCATCCAAAGAGCTGTTGCACAATGAGGAAGAAGATCTTCTCTAATACCCCCCCCGCCCCTGCCAATAGCCCGCCGCACCTGTTGGAAGACGTGACACGTGAAAAGAAGATTGATGTTTATTTAATAATAATTAGTTTATGTAATTATTTTAATTAAATTTTTATTTTTTGTGCAGAATTTTTTTATGCTTAATATTTTTTTTTGTACTTGAACGCGAAATGAATGCTGTGTAAAAAATTATTAATCAAATAAATAATATATGAATCAAATAATCTATATATACAATAAATAAATATTTATTGGAATTTCAAATTCAGGTAACTCCTATAATTTAAAAAGACCCATTGAGCTTCATGAACGATTGTTATTGCATTTTGTCGACTATGAAAGGTGCAAATGCATGTTTAAGCCGTAAGTCCTGGTCTAATATGACTGAAGAGAGTTGAGCTGACAACCCTACCCAGTAAAAAATCAGTCACGGAGCCAAGTCAGACTTCTACCTACGGGTGCACCACCACAACAGAAGCTGCCCTCCTTCCTTCCTTCCATGAGACCACACGGGTTTTTGGACTTGGCCTAGATGTTGCTGTCTGCCAAGTTGGATAAGAAACAACAACACAAGAAATGATTGCTCTTGTCGACAAAATGCACAGTAAAGTCGAAGTTTTTTAAGGTGAATGAATTTGACTAATGTAATGTGAATGTATTTAACTAACACCTTTCAAGATTCTATATCAACTGTAGTAGTCTGTTAAACAAATTATTTTATTAATGCCCATTTTGTCCATCTTGTAATGTTATTCTATGTGAGTTTTACATTTTAGGAATATATTTAAGAAGTAAAAAACATATAAATAAAGAATTAAAAAAAACAATAATTAAATGCAGCCTTTTTTTCATTATTGGCCATGATGCTGTATAAGAGAATTATGCTATTGTCTTATGAGCAGCGAAAAAAGCATTACTATTAAGTATACTATGATACTGCTACTTACTGTATGAAGATTTACTATTACTACTACACCACATATTCCTCTATAGTTTTAAGAATAATATGTGTGAAACTTTATTACCGCACGAACTTATTATTTGAACGAACTCCGCCAAAGGGAGGTATTTTTGGATTGTTTCCTCCTCAAAAAGAACAGAAGTACTGTGGAGGAATTCAACAAAAATACAGCCAACGGAAGGGCATTCTCTCACTTGAAGACATTTACACAAAAAATTAACATTTATTAATTAATTTGATGATAAAAGTGCATTACCATTATTTTTTTATATGCAGTTGTGTAGTGTGCAGGTTGGGGCAACCAGATTATAATTGGGCGTGGTTGGGTTGAGGTACTTGAGGCACAAGTTGGAGAACACTCAGCTTTATTGACATACGCAAAAACACCACCCATATATAATTAGAGACATACACTAATTAAGACATTTAAAGACAGATAAGTATAGATTCGCGGGAGTATCCCACTTCTAAGCCGAAAACACAATATTCGACTAAGCACAGGGTATGAAAAGCATACTTCCTATTCAGGTGAGAGTTGGTACGCCAATTAATACTCAGGGTTGCGCTAAATATATTTCCTCTCTGGGTGAGAGACTGTAAACTAAACGTATCTCAACAGAAACGCGTGGTTGCTCTGTACTTACTCTCGGGTAAGTGTCTGGAATCCAACTGACCATTTCTCCTGAATACCACGACAGTGTGTAGGAGGAAGCATGATCACAGCTGGATGGTCAGTGATAATGTGCACACGCCAGAGTAAAAATTGGCGAGAATTCGATTCCCACTAATAGCGTACGAATTGGCGAGAATTTGATTTGCGCTCATAGTTATTATTTTTTTTTTTAAATGAGTTTATAAATTAAAATTAATTTGCGTAGCAACAATCAAAATTTTTTTTATAGTTCTCAGGGTTTCGTCCATGTGATAGGTAAAAATACGACAGTTAGGTCCATAGGTAGGTAGACAATAGGTAAGTCATTTAAAATTCCCCCAATAAACATAGTATTTTCCCCTTATGGATATGGATTAGTTTTCTTTGTTGGTGCGTCTTTAATAATGCTGAATCTGCTACAAAAACCAAAAAAAAAAAACTACCATATCAATGACGAATAACATGAAGGAAAGCACTCAGCATTGAAGGAAAAGTCTTTTTCCAAGAAAGAGTTTAGCCATTGAACGATATTTGTGATAAAGCACAAAATTCAGACTCACCTGGGAGGACATTCTTCTTCTCCAGTTTGTCCACCAAAGCTGTTGCCAGGAAACAGTAAGAGACCTTAAACTGAGAGAATGTCTCCCAGAGATTGTAGCCTTTTCTATCTTCGACTGGATTTCCTGCATACAAGAACAGTTTAACTCCCCAAGCCAAACACGCAACGAACGTTTCCCAAAGGGTCCATCCCACCTGAAATACATATTATTTAGCATTAGCATTTTATTGATGCAATTAACAGTAACATATTTCAAAACCTATGTATTTGGAAACAGCTAAAAACGGCTATTAAATAAATTAGGTAAAAATTAAAACTAAAATAAAATGGCTAAATAAAAAAAAAAAAAAAAATGGATAAACGTAACTATTGAGAAAAAAGGTAATATACTATTAAGTAAAAACATTTAAATAAAACAGTTATTTTGGATCAACTATAAATTATCCTAGAGCTAAGTTGCCTTTATACAGTTTGGAAATGATATGGGTGAGAAGTCTGATTGGGCTCTGTAACTCTCTACGATCCTATGAGACCAGAGCCTATGGTTTAAAGTGGATTCCGCATACAACACAAACATCCATGGCACCGTCGAGAATCGAACCCGAAACCCATGGCAGCGCCTATGGCCATTCAGGTGTAGTTTAATATGACTGTAGAGCGTTGGGTGTAAGGCTGACAACCCTAACCAGTTGTTGCGAATTGGTTAGGGATATATTTATTTCTAACGGCATCTTTATATATATATATATATATATATATTTCTAACCCCCCCAAAAAAAGAAAACATCTCATGTTTTGGAATCTGCCAGTAGGCGGGCGGCCATGGACTGTTGTGCAGGGAAGTTAGTTAGATAAAGATTAGATAACTATAAATTATATTTAAATAATATTGTATTCATATTTTTTAAGATAAAGTTAATAGATAAAAATGACTATAAATTATATTTGAATAATATAATTTATATGTTTTCTTCAAATTATAAATAGTAATAATAAAAGGAAATTCAAAACGATTCATACTTATTTGACACACAATCATATAGACTCAACAAAGAATAAGTTTCAGAATTAAGGAAAAAAAAACAAACTTACCGGATAGCAAGTGTATATCACATCCCCTTCTTTCAAATTCCAGAAAAACACAACACTTGTCAAGAGAGAAATTAACGTCTGCAAGAAATTAAATAAAATTTGAAGAAATTCATTTTAATAAATTTACTTTTTTGAGCATTTTTATGCAAATTGTGGATATCAAATTATGCCTTTGAAAATAGTTTAAATTACAATTTTAAATAGCTGAACTTGTTTAAATTCTGAGAAAATATAAATACATTGTTTAAATAAATATAATGCAAAATAAATATATCTAATAAATTATTGTCAATTTATTTTTATCATGAGTTTCAACCATTAGTAGAACTTATGAATGCACAAAATAGTTTATTCAAATTTCTTGAGAAATTTATCTTGAAGATATCGTTATAACTTCAAGATACTATTATAACTTTAAATTAGGTAATTTTTTGATTCCCTGAACGGCTTGTTTCTATTCCTTACCTTAGTTTTGTTAAATTTTGTGTTAATGTATATTTTATTTTCGGTTTTGCCATTGCAGTTTCCCCCTCCCCCCCTTCTCAAGCTTTGGCGTTTTTGCATGTTTAATGGTTTTCAGTTTTATCACCGCAGCTTATGAGCAATTCGGATCTTGAATAAATTCATTTTCAATTTTCTGCTTTTTCCCCCTGTTTTTTATCAGCTTTTTGTTCATGAACAAACCTGGAAGAATATGTAAATTTATGTATAGCAAATGATGATGTGACTTTGCTATACGAAATGATTATATTTATGAAAAGGTAAATATAAAGTTATCTACTTCTTTCTATATTTCTTCTTGTGTTAATCTACATATTTTTTATGTAATTTTTTTGCCCCCCCTATATATATTATATATATATATATATAAAATATGGGGGCCTGACAGCAGGGGGACTAACACTCAGCCACATTTCTCGGGCTCGAGTCCCAGCGGAGCCAGTAGTGGTTCAGAATCAATTTTAAACCCTAAGTCCCGGTCTAATATGATTGTTGGGCATAGGACTGACAATCCTACCCCGTAAAAATAAAGCGTCACCTGACTCGAAATCTGCCATAATCTCCGGACGATTATATGTGATCCTCCCACATTTGCGTGTCGTATGAGAGAAAACCCGGAAAATTTTCTCCAGGCATGCAATCGAGATGTAAATACATAAAGCCACAATCACCATCAAGTTATCACTTATTCCTTCGTTTAATTTTGTTCGGGTAATTTTTTTCTCGTACGCCCAGAAGATGAGCTGGACTATCCATCTTTAAAAATAAATAATCATTTTTATTTAAAATGAGTTATTTAATTCCTCCAACAAATATAACAAAATCCAGGGTGAGATATTTTTATTCGCCTGTACTGTATTTTCAATAAAGAAGATATCTGGATTGATTAAACTCAAAACGCTATACACTTGTTAAGTTATGAAAAAATATGAAATTAGATAAGGTTATTTTTTGCTGAAAACCTTATCATAAATTGTATAAAAATCCATAATCAGTAACTACTTCTGGATGTAACAAGTATACAACTCACCCCTGAAGAATGGACGGGACCCTTAGGTAAGCCAGTTGTGCCAGATGTAAAATTGATGACGATTGGATAGTCGAATGGGAGTTGTTCGAATACCAAATCTGGGACGGTTCCATCTGCTGTTCTACCGGTGTTCAAGAAGTCTTCCAACAGACAGCTAGGAAGAAATAAGTATAAAAAGGTTAAGAATAATATTACTATGATGCGATTATTTAAAAACACAATTTTATGACTATTACTATTAACTATTAGCAGTTCATATTAATTGAGATTTTATGTTTAAAATAGATATTTACAATTTGATTTTGTAAACAGTTTCAATTAGTTATTCATTATAGGATCAATTCCCATATTTATTTCATAATACTTCATATAAATCTTTCATCATAATAAAAATTTCATCATTAATATCAAATTAAATTAATAAATAAAAATTAATATTAATAAAATTTCATTATTATAATTAAAATAAATTTCATCATTTCATATAATCTTTCTATTTTTCAAATATATATATATAGATTTTATGTGCATTTCATTATAATAATCATATATATTTTTTTATGAAAAATCATATATATTTTTGGTTTTGAAATACAGAGAACAAACAGAACACAAATTAAGTGTGTAGTTTAACAATAAAAAAAACCAACAATACATAGTGTACAATAAAAAAACTAATGTATAATATAAATAAAATAAATATATTTTTGAAAGACAATTACCTGTTTCTAATATGTGAAATGTCTCTTGATAATGTCTCAGATTTGGATGGGATAATTATGACTTTTTCCAGAGATGGCGTGTCTGAAAAAGGGATTATAAAATAAAGGCAATGAATTCTCAGATAAAAATGCAATGGTAATTGATTCGAGATTAGAGAGAAATATATATTTATTTATTTATTACTGAACTTTACTTCAATACAATGCAGTTTTACGTTTACAATTTTTTACGAAAATAATTTTCCGAGATTCGAATTTCATGATAAAACTCTTTTAGAAAATCTTATTAAAATTTTTTTTAAAAGTGAAGGTTGGAAAAGTATCGAATAAATGTAAATATTTTATGATTAAAATTCCTGACCAGAAGTCGGGAATCAAAGCCTGCAGCAAGGAATTTAGAGTCGAGAATTTTTGAAGGAGTCTGGAGAAATAGTCATATGTCTGTTTAAAAATCAGATTCATTACCCTTTTATAAAAATAATTTAAATTTTTTCCAAAATTCTACAAATTAGTGTTAAAATTAAATGTTAAAAAGGGAATTCAATTGTATGTTTCAATACTACAACCAAAAGCAAAGAGATTTACTGCTTTAACACTCTGGTCTTTGGTGCCTCAGGCTTCAGGTTCGAATCCTGGCCGTTACAGGGATGTTTGTTATTGGTTAAGAATCCACTTTAAACGTAGGTCCCGATTTATTTAGGTCTCGTGTGCACAAGTTAATCGTACAGCGACAAACCAAGATAAGTGCTATCAAATAATATAAGTTTGATAGCACTTAACAATACAAGATAAGTTATATCAACGAGGAAAGAATTGCTTATAGAACTACTTTATCATTAAGAAAAAATAAGATTTAATGCATTATAAATGCAGCATCTTTGTATATGCACAATTTTCTTTTACTTGTCTTGAGCTATTCTATAATACTTTGGTGTCTGTTTATTGATAACTGTTATTTTTATAGGATATCTGTACCTTTTGTAAGAAAACTTAAAATGCATTTTAAGCGACTGTAAATACTACACCTTTAAAGTTAAATAATACTTTGTTATGAAAATTTTGTTTTTTTTATAGATATAGGAGTTTCATAGAAGTCATTGAATTTATTTCAAAATATGTTCTATATTCATTAGTAATAACCATATATAAAATTACGGAATAAAGGAGTCGACAGCTGATGTACAACTGAATACGACTATCAACTCTCTGATATACAACTGAATACAACTATCTACTTCTTTATATGTTAATTAAATATCCATACCCTATTTCTTTTTAAAACTTTTACCAATCTACTTTGACAATGCCCTATTATTTGTACATAATGTATTATTATATTGCTACTCCATTTATAAAACAGTTATTCTAATATAAATATCTACTTAATAATATACAAACTTATAATATCCATATTTTTAATAATAAATAATGGTGTTTTTAGTTTAGCAAATGTTTAGTTCCTGTGTGTCTAATATTTTTTTTATTTTAAACTACTGTTTTTTTGTTGTTGTTGCTATTTGCATTTATTAGAAGTCTTCGACATTTATAATCATAATTCATTTGTTAATAATAATTGCAAAATCTAACTTAGGAGACCTAATTAAGGTTCAGAATGAAAACCACAAAGGAAAAAAACAGCCATGCTACTCACTATCTACAATGTACTGCAAGTTGTCGATATTATGGTATTCAACATATGAATCAGTATGATGATCAATGGATATCAGGAACCTGGGTTCCATTTTTTGAACGATGTTCGTGGCAGGCTGGAACAAAAACAAGAAAATTAAAACCCAGTCTAGACTTTTAGCTATTTTAAAAACTAATATATAAATCAATTATGAATAATATTTGTTCCGTTGTTTTGTTTCGGGATGAAGTTCTCTTCGTTTCTGAACGTGCAAATTATTGTTATATATAGTTCTTCGTATTAAAAACAGGATATGAAGCCTTATATCACTAGCGCAATTTTGATTTAAACAATCATAAAATGAGAGAAAAGATCTTGTACCGCCAACATAAGGAACAACCAGTTTGATTATTAGTATCCGTATAGTTGAAGCAAAACGTTTCAGGTAATTGGAGAGCACACCAGTTCTCGACAATATAGCGGCCTGATGGCCAATTGGCTAGCTCTCTGGCCTTTGGTACCACAGGCTTCAGTTTCGAATCCCGGCGGTGGCATGGGTGCTTGTGAGTGGTTTGGAATCCGCGTTAAACTGTAGGTCCCGGTCGAATTAGCCGAAATTGTGCGGTAGCGACCGAAACTAAACCAAACCAATCTCGGCAATATTCATGTTGGCAAGTTAATTCTAATCTTTCATTCGTGCAAAATTTTCTATCCTTTTTTTTACATCCGAGTCCGACGTAATATAATGAAAGCACATGATTGGTTGTGACGTCAAACACGGATCTGCAAAGCCCATGAAGTAAGTGGGATTTAGTGAGAAAGAAAAGGAAATCTGCCTGGTTGCAGGCAATATGATTTAATCCTATTTAAGTTAAAACCAAATTATGGTTTTTGTAAGTTTTATCTTTTATTTTATGTATATAATAAAAATTTTCTTCCTTAAATTAATTAAATATAGTGATTTTTTCATCTTCTATACCCTACATTGCTCAATTTTCCGACAGTTCAAAATATTAAAGAATATGTATTAAAGATTGCCTACTTCAATTCAAGCAAGTTTCTATACGTACAGTAGGCATTTTCTAGTCCTGTATTCGATAGTTTGACATTATAGTATTCGATAATTTGACCTTTTCTTTAATTCGGCACTAATCGAGCGATTTGGTACGGATTCGGATGTTTATTGGTCTTGATCGCTAAACAGTGACACACAGCTGTTTTCGTTTTCGTTTATCGTTTATCGTAACTGACATATTGCAGCATAACTGACTTACCGTGCAGCATATAATTCATAAATATGCAGGAATCATAAATTTGTATATAATGCGAGATGGGTTTTTAAGAAGAGATCGAAAACACGATATCAGATGCTTTTGTTTATCCGTAATGAGTGTATATTTTCTTGTCATGCAGTAGATACTCACAACTTGTTTTAACTATCATAGTACATAGTATTTCATACAAATCTTAATACAAATGGATCTGAATTAATCCTAAAATCAGCAACTGCACTTACCCTGGATCCAAAGTAAGGTTGGGGACCACCAAATATGGCGCCCATACTGGTGGTAGCAAGAAAAGCAAAGACAGCTTCCTTTCTGTTTGACACGTAGCCTATCAAAAGGAAACGATGCAATTAGTGACCCTAAAATGACATTTGGGATATGCTTAAGTTGCAATGTAAAATTATGTTTTAAAATATAATCTGCTCCAATCCGTGGCACCAGTGCTCAGAGCTCACCTAGCGTGCAGAATGGCTTAAGTTAGAATCCACTGGCGGCATCCTTTGCAGTCAGTGCTTTCAGAAGTAAGGAGACTCGATACATTAATATGATACAGGCTACCTGGTGGGAAATTTCCCTGGTTTTTTTTCCATACGGCACACAAATATGGGTAGTTATCTTTAAATTACACTCAGAAGACTATGTTCTCCCTTAAACTGCTCGTGGCTTACGTACGTAGAGCACGAGACCCATATATATTTAACCAAAAAAGGATTCTTTTGAATAAATATAGGTTTCTACCAGGTACTTTCTTTTCTACACACCTTACCCCCGCCCCCAACCAATTAGAAAGGTGAGGATGGAACATCGGTGGACCTCGTGCATACCACGTACAGCCCCACCGATGGGTGAAAGCGAAGACAGTGCCTTCTAGGAGGACTTTGGAAGGACTAGGAGGACCATTTGGATTTCATAGAGAAAACCCAGAAAAATCCCACAAGGCAACCGACTATCGATGCGAGACGCATTGTCACAATCTCCATCGAGTCTCCTCGTATTTAATATATTTCACAACTATCAAGCGGATTCGAATCTCAGCCCTCTTGCCCATTAACTGTGCATATTGCCACTTGGGAAAGAGTTAGGCTCAACTACATATTACAATGTTATGTCATATGAAGCCTGGTATAAGTTCCTTTAGAGTTTAATACAAACTGTAGTTCTACGACGCGAGATTTTAGTATACGGTGGTAACATCTTAAGTTTTCTTAATAAAACAGTCCTTTTAGTTATATCTCCCTAGATTATAATTTAGTATATTTTATTATATGGTATTAATTTATTTTGATGTTAAAATCAAATAATTTAAATAAATCCTTAAGAATAATTATTTCTTTAAATTTTTTTCATAATCTTTGATAAACTCGCATACTAGAAGTTTATTATTTTTGTTAAGTTTATAAGATTATCACAATAGATGCTATTAAGAACATGGTAAAAATATCGACCCTGTTATATTTTTTTCTTTTATTATAAAGAAGGTAGAAAAATAATTACTTTCTAATAAATCATATTATAAAGGCTTATTACTCACAGAATAATAAATATGGACGACAACATTATATTTCTACAAACATTATTATCTTCAGGTATTATACATACAAGCAACGCGATCGCCTTTTTTCAGTCCGTTTTTCTTGAAGGCAGCTGCATACAGTTTCACCTCTTCGTACATTTCTGCATAAGTGACGGTCTCTTCATAACCACTTTCGTCTAAAACACAGATAAAAAATTATTTTTTGTATATTTTGAACTAGGGAAATTAATTTAAATTCATTATGAATATTATAAAACATTATTTAAACGCTTTAGTACATTAAAACTGCAATAGAAATAAAAGATCTGGGATTTAAATATATATATATACAGGCTCGGTTCGTAATGAGTGTATTGAAATATTTTCTTAATTAGTATTTTTTAATTAATATTTCTTAATAATTTTTTAAATTATATGTAATTAAAGTATTTTATACTTATATATTATACTGTAACTGTACTTTCTCTTACATACTGGCAAGTGCACCTTTTTTGGCATTCAGGCGACATGGTGAATAGGTATCGAGACTCTCACCACAGAGGAAGTATAGCACAACATGTGTTAACATTGAGAAACGTTCAATTGATCTAAGGTCTCTCTCCCGACAGGATATATATATTTAGTACAGTCCTGCGTATTAGGTGGTCTACAGAATCTTACCCGGAGAGGAAGTATATTTTGCGAGCCCTGCGCATTCCCGAGTATCATCTATAATTATCTGTCTTTAAATGTGTTAAATAGTGTATGTCTCTAATTGTATATTGTAGTGTTTGTGCGTGTGTCAATAAAGCTGTTAGTTTCCTAACCTGCGCACAAGCATCTCAACCCCATCCAGTTACGATTTGGTTGCCCAACCTGCAGAATACAATGCACGATATAGAGAGATCTAAAGATTAATAAGCGGGACTTCTGATATGTAGGAGATTAGTTCGTACCCTGATAACCGTTCTCATATCTGTATGGAGTATGGTCATGTTATATCTCTAGGCCAGAAATAATCTCTGTAAGATCTGGAATAGGGATAAATTTTCCAGATGCCAATCTTTGTGAGAAATTGTTTATTCAACTAGAACTAACATTGACCCAACAAGACAGTGTTATACCATAATATAGTTCACGAACCAAATAGACTTAAGCATTGAATTGTGCTAATTTGATGAAAAGATTTAGATAGATATTTTGATTTAAATTATTAATACTTATTCACAAAGAAAATACTTATTTCTTTTTAAATTTGTCTACCAGAAATGTATCACTCCGATATACTTTTTTGCTTACTTATTTAAAAGCTCTTTTCAAAATGCTATAAAAAAAAAACTACTCGTCCCAAATCAAATTCAGAGTTCAAATTTGAACTGAAGATACTTGAAGAAGGGGGAAACGGTATGCCATCAAAAGAAAGTTCCACCAATTTTTCCCATCCAATTTGTTATGACCTTGCCGTGGTGGATGGGCTTTCCACTCACAGTGTCAAAACTGTTGAATGACTTAGAGGTAATTTTTTTCTCGACAAAAAACCGAAACAATCAAGCACATTGAACACTATAATTGGTTTAATGTGCAACTCATGCCAATACATTGCAATTTTGATCCAAAATATCACTGGCAGCCGAATTCACTTTCTTTACGCCGCTTGCACCGCCATCTATTAATACACTTTAGAACTTTTTTTGATGCCGTACCGTTTACCTCTTCTTCAAGTATATTCAGTTCAAATTTAAACTCATTGTAACGAGGACTTTAATTATAATCACCCTGTATATTAAAAAGTAATTATATTTTAGCTATTAATAAATAATAGAGCTCAAGTAAAATATAAACATTTCTTTACCAGCATATATGATAGCCACTCTGTCATCTCTGATTCTCATGAGATTTTCAGCGAAATTAAATTTAGCTCCAGGGAACCACTCACAATCGAGGAAGCCATTTCCGGTTTTCTTGTATACCTTTAAAAAAAGAAGGAAAAAAATTAACAATTGCAGCCATTGAAAAAATTATAAAATTTGTGGATATAAAATGTGAAATATTATATTTAAGAATGTAACCGTGATTCCACCTACACAACCCTGTTTTCCCCTACGCACTGCAAGAGCAACCCTTGCGTCGTACAGAAGAAATCGTCTGTTGGCATTAAGTCTCTCGGCAGAGAGGACGCACGGCAAAAAAGGCGCTGCCGTTAGTTACGAGCTCTCATCCCGAGATCTAGAGGTGGAATCCTTCCACAACTATATAATTAGTCGCTACCTCAGAGGCATTTAGTTTACAATCTCTGACCCCGAGAGAAGATGTACTTAGCACCATCTTGTGCACAAATTGACCTACAGACTCACATCCAGAGCGTATTTCGCTATCCAGAGTGTACCTGATTAACTTTATTTACAGTTTATAAGTGGAATCTTCCACTTAAATATATGTGTCGTATATTAATCATTGTAGTGTGTCGTGCTCGTGCGCTTGTAATTAAAGTGATGTGTTTTTAAATGCCTGTTCTTGCGACTAGACCACACGAAGTTCCAGCTGCACAACAAACGACGATGACATCTACTACAAGTTTATTTTTTTAAGGCCTACTGAAATGTATCTCAGTAACTGGAAACCTTCCACAACTGTATAATTTGATGCTTTAAATGAGATATGTGTAATGTATTAATTGTATGTGAATGCGGTGTTTGTGCGCATGTAAATAAAAGTGGTGTATTCTTAAAGTTGTGAGTTTTTCAACACGGCCACACCCAGTTCCAGCTGCACAACCAAACCGACATTCTACTAAATGAATAAAATTGTTTAGTTAAGTATGATGTGTAATGTTTTATGTGAGCATTTAAATGCAATAAATCGTTTTATTAAAATTTGTCATAATTCGTTTTCATTCTTGTTTAAATAAACTAAACCATATGGACATATGAACATTTAATAAAAGATATGAACAACATATGGACATTTGAACACATGAACATTTACATGTGAGCATTTAATAAAATATGTGATAAATTCTTAAATATAAATGCAATATTTATTGTTTTTTAATTTTTGTGATATAAAATTGGTATACAACACCATAGAGTATTAATCGGGGTTGCCAGTTTGCGACAAACATAATCCTCACGGGACTTCCGCTTTGTGCTTTTATCATATGCTATAATAGCTTGGCGATTTTCGGCAACAATCTTTAATGTTGGCTATTATTACTCTACGCTGCTGGCGCGAAAGGAGGAAAAGGTCTATTTTCATACAACGATTTTCAAAAGAAATGGTTAATTTTTTTTAGCTATAAATAAATGTAAATTTATTTTTTTAAATATCTGGAATTTATATTCAATTACTAAATTTTGTTTTGCAATATTTTTGCTCCGAAATGATTAATAAGTAAAATATTCAATTCAATAGCTATAATAGCTTGGCGATTTTCGGCAACAATCTTTAATGTTGGCTATTATTACTCTACGCTGCTGGCGCGAAAGGAGGAAAAGGTCTATTTTCATACAACGATTTTCAAAAGAAATGGTTAATTTTTTTTAGCTATAAATAAATGTAAATTTATTTTTTTTTAAATATCTGGAATTTATATTCAATTACTAAATTTTGTTTTGCAATATTTTTGCTCCGAAATGATTAATAAGTAAAATATTCAATTCAATAGCTATAATAGCTTGGCGATTTTCGGCAACAATCTTTAATGTTGGCTATTATTACTCTACGCTGCTGGCGCGAAAGGAGGAAAAGGTAAATTTTCATACAACGATTTTCAAAAGAAATGGTTAATTTTTTTTAGCTATAAATAAATGTAAATTTATTTTTTTTAAATATCTGGAATTTATATTCAATTAATAAAGTTTATTTTGCAATATTTTTCCTCCAAAATGATTATTTGTTTTCTTTGTATTTTAGTTAGCAAGATCTAATGAGGCTCATTTGGGTATATTTTAGTGGAAGATTTTAAGGGCTATTCTTGGAAGTGTTAAGGAAAGTGATATTTGGACAACGTAGAAATATATAAATGCTATAAAGATCCAAAAAGCATAAAATTTTTTTAAGATCAATAGATTATACTGGGCTGCTCATATATTTAGAATAAATGATTTAAACACTGTACAAAGGCTCGTTTTGCAAATACACAGCGACAAAGAGGAAGAATATGCCATGTTGCGATGGATAGACGCAGTTGAAAAAAATTTTGTTGTACTAAAAGTTAAGAATTGGAGGACCCTTGTCACCCAGAGGAATGCATGGAAATCTCTTCAATGGAAAGCTTTGATCCACTCTGGGCTGTCGTGCTATTGATGATGATGATGATGATGAGACACATTGTTGAATAAATGTATAACTTAAGAAGAAGAATTTCAGCCATTTCTCAGTATGTTCAGAATTGCATACTAATACAGTGCATTTCTCAGTATGTTCAGAATTGCATACTAATACAGTGCATTTCTCAGTATGTTCAGAATTGCATACTAACATTTACGTTTTCTAAATAAATGTGTGGGGAAAAGAAGCCAATTGGCGATATAGCGCCAATTTTATTACAAAAAAGACCCCAACTTTCTTTTCCTTTAGAATAAAGGAAAGTTCTCTATTTTATTACTACTCTATGGAAACAGCTAATTTTTTTAAATGTAAAACTTGAATGTTAAACGAAATTAAAACAACTTTTAAAATTTGAGTATGAGATAAAATTTACTTTTGGAATTTTTATTATATTGCACTAATGTGAAAAATAATCAATCACCAATCAAAAATAAATAATTACTAATTAATTACTAAAATTATAAATTACTTATGAATAATAATAAATAATTAAATATTATGGAAAATAAATATAATTACTAATAATAAATTACTTTGCAAAATAATAATTACTAATCAAACAATTTCAGCAATAATTATTTATTAATTACTAATAAATAAATATTCATTTTTTTATTTTTTAGAATTTGTTTGGATATTACTATAATATACAAGTAAATAACTTATTTAATAAAGTGCTATTAATTATACATGTAAAAGTACATGTAATATAATGTTTTCAACTTTAATATGACGATTATATAACTATGCTTTATGATATTTTATGATGATTACGTAATTATGATTTATTTCAGTTGTTATAATATCATTTTTTATTATCAAAGCTAAATGATTAAAAATGTAATAAAAATAAATTAACACATTTTATTAAAATGTTCAGGTACATTTTTATCTTAAAAGGAAAAACCTGATTCAAATACTAATTTGGTGAGATATGTCTTAAATATAAATAGCATAATAAGTTAAAAATTTAAATAAAAAGGAAATTCAAAGTCTCTTAATACATCTTTTGTAATTTCTTTGTATAAAAAAATTCTAAATCATTTTATAAAAACATAAAAATGCTAAAGGCTAAAAATGTTTAAAAACATTTACATTCAGTTAAAACATTCTAAAAATAATTATTTAAGTTAATATTTTTAATTTTTCTTATAAAGGAGAAACAAATAGGTGATTTTTGTTTACATAATACACACTAACCTCTTCATAAGGACTAGAAGTGACCATTTCCATGTGATTCCAAATTTCTTCCCAGAAATCTACGAAGTTTTCAACACTCCATTTATGGAAATCCCAGTAAGAATCTGTTGAAATAGAAAAAAATACTTAAGTAAATAAGTTCCCACAGGATATTAAAATCTCCCGTCGTTGAACGTTAAATGATTGGAAATTTTTAAATAAATTTTTTAAAAAACATTTTTAAATACATTTTTTAATAAATAATTTTTTATAACTTGTTATATTGTATTTTCTAAGCATTAAAAGCACCTAAAGAATGTCTATGATATAATATTTCTGCGCATTATTATTAGGGCGAAAAGATATATCATAAAATAATAATGAATAATTTATTTAGTTAAATTAATTTTATATACTTTTTCAATAATTTAATTTTTATATTAAAAAAATGTTTCAATATTTATTAACTTTTACAGTTGAATATATAAATATATATTCGATTGCAAAAATGTAGGAAATGTAAATTTTAATGAAGTTAATAAATAAAAATTATTACACTATGAATTCAGGTGAATTTGAATATATATTAGAAAATTGAGCAGCAATTTAGAATGTTTAAAAGATTATAAAAAGCAGTTTTTACTTAATTCATTACGTTAGAATATAAGATTTTTGATGTGAAAAAAAAATAGTGAACAAATTAATAAATTTAATAAAAATTAAATGCATTGAAAATAGATTAAGAAGAAAAATATTTTTTCCCTTATTTAAATTTTTTGTGATAGATAAATTACAAATAAAAATAATTGTAAGTTTTTTTTTTTTAATTTGAGAATTATTATTGTTCAGTTATTAATGGAAATAATAATATTTAAAAAAAAAATTAAATAAAAAATATACTCACCGAAACGTTTGTTATATTTTTCTTCTATATGCTTCTGAAATTTTTCTAGAGCCGTATCTGATACTTGCTTGTTCCATACCACAGGTGGGAGACTATCATTTTTGGTGGAAGATGTCTTAGATTTTTTAGCATTACCTGAAATAAAGTCATAAACATAATTAAAAAACTGGGACTTTTAAATACTTTGGCCTTAAATATCTACAATTCATAGTTCAACTGATGCATATTAATTTGAAATTATTCTATGTTATTAAGCAATGTGGGGCCTGATGGCCGAGTGACTGGTGCTCTGTGCCACAGGTTTCGGGTTCGAGTTCCAGCGGTGTCATGGATGCTTGTAGTGGTTCGGAATCTATTTTAAATCGTAGGTCCGGTTCTAATATGGCTGTAGAGAGTTGGGCGTAGTGCTGGCAACCCTACCCCGTAAAAAGAAAACATCTCATGTCTAGAAATCTGTCAGCAGGAGAACGGCCTCGGCCCATCATGGGGCTGTTGCGCCACTGATGATGACGAGGACTAAACAATATTTACACTGTCAAAAAATTGCAAGAATTCTATAGAATGTTTAAAAAGTTTTATAACTGTGCTTCCAGCTAGGCAATCATGTTTCATCCTACGCACTGCCAGAACGTCCCTTGCTTTTTACAGAAGTAATCGTCAGTAGGCATCAAATCTTTCGCCAGAGAGAACGCATGGCGCAACTGGTGCTGAATTACAATCTCTCATCCCGGGAGATAGAAGTGGAATCTTTCCACTCATCTTTTAGTGTATATCGTTAAATATGCTGCATGTGTGTTAAATAATGTTTATAGTTTATTGTGGCGTTAATACCGTATTTACGTGCTTGTCAAAATAAATATGTTATTGGACTTGCGACTCGATTTGACCACACCCAGTTTCCAACTGCACAAATAAACAAACAACGACTACAGTTTAGTAATTCATTACAAGAAGTTAAAAAAAACAGTACGTGTAAATTCTTTGTAAAAATTTTATTTTTGTGTTCCGCTCTCTATTTAAAAGCAAAAATAATATCAAAGTTAAAAATTATTTTATAGAAAACTTAATTTATAAAGCGATTAGTTAAGTTTTTATTTCTTAGAGTTATAAATTCCGAAAAATTAATATATATATATATATTAAAAAAATTACTAAAAAGTAGAAATATATTTTTGTGCTTGTACATAGTTAAAATATAATTGATAACAGAAAAACTTCCCAATTAACCAATAATAATTTTGCAATTTGAGAAATCTGGCACAAAATGTGTTGTTAGCGCTTTTGGTTCAACTTACACCTGCGAATCGTTTTTTTTTTCAATGAAATTGACCCAACGTAAAACACGCTCAAACATAACGGACGTTAACCTGCAACACCTATTATGATGTGCAAATACCCAAATTGAGATCGATTTGCAAAAGCTAAGTGAAAGCGTAGAGAAACAAATATCACACTAGTAAAATAAATAATTTTTAATGATTTCATTTTTTAATTTAATTTATATTTATATATTTTTCGTATTCCTTTTTTTTTATTTCGTTTATATTTAAATATTTTTTATATTTCATTTTTTTAGTGTTATATCGTTCTTTACAAAGTGCGTTTAGTAAGATTATTATTATATTATCTATATTTACATGCAAAAATAATAGTAAACAGAATAACTCATTATGTTTCAATTTTTCGCTACAAAAAATGTTTATAGTGGTCTAAATCTATAATTTTATATGCGGCCGCGGAGGTATGATGTAATTTCAAAGTGGCCCGCAACATCATTTAGGTTGCAATAGATTAAAAAACTGATGTCGTTAAAATCAACCATCATATCAAACAAAAAAATCAAATTGGAATAAATCTGCATGTTTAACGACAAGATGATCTACTTAAATTGTGGGAAGTCATTCATTTTAGGATAATAAATATCAACAGTCTTGCAATTTAAGGGGTTTAAAATGAGTTTTTTCAGGGTCATTTAGGCATTAAGGGAACTCTAACCATGTAATCCTTTAATTGGAGGAAATCTTCATGCTTCTATGGGTGCGTGAAGAAATAAAGATAGCTGATTGGTGGACGAAAGGATCTCTCTTGTTAACCTTTTTAAAGAAAGTGTGAAAAGAGGTTTTCGAAGACGATTGGATGAAAAGTAAAATTTATATTTTTGTTAGTTTCATCTTAAAGTTTAAGCAATGTTTTAGTTTTTATGAATTAACATATGATGCTGATTGAAATTTCATAAAAAAGTCTAGAAAAATATATATAAATTATGATGAATGTTATATTATTGTTGGTAGAAAAAAAATGTAAAAAAAATGTGAAAAATGTAAAAAAAAAACTTGGACAGTTGTAAATTCAATTTAAGTGAAATATTTACTCAACTAAAATTAAATACTGTTAATTATTTTTTAGTTTAAAAAGTTTAAGAATTTGAATAAAAACAGAATTTAGCTTTTCTTTCCTTTTATTTGCAAATTTTACGTATGTCTTTCAAAAATATGAAAACAGTAATACCACGATTTAAATATAACTACAAACCCCCTTTTTGTAGTTATATTTAACTCATATTTGTAATAACAAAGAAATATTATCAATTCATGTTCGTATTAAATATAAATTTGTTTCATATTTGCATTTATATTTTGTAATAAAAATTATATAAATTATACAGACTTTAAAAGGGAAAAAATATTAGAAAAAATTAAATGAATAAAATAGTATTAAAATTTTTTAAAAGAAAGTTTTTATTCCACAATTTAGAACAATGATTATCTTTATACATTATTTATTTTATATCTTAATACAAACAAAACTGTAATTGAATATATATAAATATAAATTATATAAAATAGATATATATACATAAATAAATATAAATTATTTTATATTATATAAATATTAAAAATATACATAAATATTTTTACAAAATAATAATATGAATAATCAATTTCGAAATAAAATTCTTATAAATACATATTTTTTTTTTATTTTAATAAATTTTCATATTTAAATAAGAGATGAAATGAAATTTAAAAAAAATTTCTTAATATAATAAAATTTTCAAATTTTATTGGAAAAAAAAGACTTGTTAGGTTAATATTATTTGTAATTTAAGAAAAATATTGATACATAAAATGGCATATATTAGAAATATAAATTTTATAACGTAAGATACTAAATACAATATTTTATTTTATTTTATGTATTGAAAGCATTTTACTTTAGTTATCATTTTATTACGTGTAAAAATAAAAATAAGTACATTTTATAAGGGTTTTAGGACTTATTATATATAATTGGTAATGAGTACTTTATAAAACAATAGCATTATAAATAAGAAAAATAATAGTTTTGCATTAATAGTGAAATAATTAAAATATAAAATCTTATGGGGGATTTATATTTATTTAAATTTTAGGTATGCAAAAATCAGAATAAAAATTATCACATCTTTGTCTATAAAATATTTATAAATAATTTAAAAAACTACATGTTTATGATATAGTTTTATTCTTTTTCAACGTTAATACTTTTGAAAATCAAGTTACTTAATTTTTTAATGATATAGGACAGAAACGATAGCATTTCCAATAAAAATATTAAGCAAATATTTTTACGTTAATCTTTGAAAAATTTCTGTTTCTTATATATTTATACAAAAATTCGTAAGAATAAGAAATTCCTCTTACATTTTTAATAAATTTGTTTTTTTTTCGATGACCATTCAAATAATTTCATAAAATCCAAAATTTTTACACTCAATTTGCGTTTAGAATTAATGTTTAAGAAGAACAATAGTTTTTCAACAATTAATGTTTAAGAAGAGCAATTGCTGTTTAACAATTAATGACTACAAGAACAATTCTTGTTCAATTGATGTTTAAAAAAAACGATTGCTGTTAAGCACTTAATTTTTAAGGAGAACAATTGCCGTCCAGCAATTAATGCTTAGAAAAGCAATTGTTATTCAATAATTAATGACTACAAGAACAATTGTTCAATTAATATTTAAAAAGAAAGATTGTTGTTCAGCAATTAATGCTTAAAAAAGCAGTTGCTATTCAACAATTAATGACTACAAGAACAATTCTTGTTTAATTAATGTTTAAAAAGAACGATTGCTTTCCAGCAATTAATGCTTAGAAAATCAATTGTTATTCAACAATTAATGACTACAAGAACAATTGTTGTTTAAATGTTTATAAAGAACAATTGTTCAGAAATTAATGTTTAAAAAGGACAATTCTTATGTTTACAATTTATTCAATCTTACCAAAATTCTAACTATACATAATAAAAACATTACCTTTTAACGGTACCCCAAGAGATCCCAGAATAGCCGAATAAGTATGAGGTTTAGCAACAACGGGCATTTTCTTAGTATGGTATGGACTAGAATTCAAATGAAAACTATCTGGCAAGAATCAATACGAAAGGTCTTTTATATTCAGCCACCTTAGATAAAGATCAAGATATTGAAAAGTGAATCCCAAATCTCACTCTTGACTCTTTTTGTAATCTCGTGTCGATATTCTTAATGCTCTTGTTGCTGATTACAAGGATCATGTTTCCCTTATCTGACACCATGGCTTGCAACATGGCATTTTACGCTTGGTTCCACTAGAGAGACGACGGTAATGGCAATTCTACAGCTGATTCTTAGCATGTATCGTCCAAGATGATATGATTTTTTTTTCAATGCTATTCTTAATCTGTTTAAGGATTAACATGTGTTTCGACCTGTGGTTGTAAGGTTGCTAATGGAGAAGCAGGGTTGTTGAATTGGATTTAAATTTGTTTTTAATTTTATGCATGGTCTTGTAATGGTAATATATTTTATAATTTTAAATTTAATATTTTTTTTCCTCGATTACACGTGGCAAGACGCATTAAAAAAAGGAAACTCCAACTGGAATACCAAGAAAGAGAGATAAAGCATTAAAATAAATATATTTCTGGAAAATAAATTTTAATAGATTTAAAAATAAATCGCTTCTTTAACTCGAGATTTAAAATTTATTTTTTGAAATATAAGTGATATTATTTTAATTGAATGCATTAAAAAAATAGTAAATTTAGAAGAAAAAAACATACGCAATTTTTTTTTAATTCTCTTTTGAAATTTTGCACTCTTTTCAGAAAAATAAATCAGCTGTGAATGATAATTTAAATTTGATTTAAATTTTTAATAAAGAAAAACAATAATAATTTCTGATGATAATGATTTAACAATGATTTACCTCATGATAATGATTTAATAATGAATTCAGATGATAATGATTTGATAATGATTTCTGATGATAATGATTTAATAATGATTTCTGAGGATAAGGATTTAACAATGATTTCTGAGGATAATGAATTAATTATTAAAGCTATTAATTAGAAATCATTATTATGTAGTTTCTTTATATTAAAACAAATTATCTTAAGAAAGAAACTGTTAAAACGTATAAATTAGTGCAAAATAAATAAATAAATAAAATTAAATTAAATACAAAAATTGTTTCATAATAATAAAAAAATTTTTGTATTTTCACTTAAAATAGAAAACATTATAATGATTTTAAAGCATTATAAATAGCATAATACAAACTTAGGTTATTTGTTAGATAACTCAATTTTTTTCCCAAAAAATGATATATTTTTTTGTAAATCACTTAGTATTTCAAAATTCCATTAAACTTTTACACGTTTTAAACTGTTAAAAAAGAAGAAAAGGAATATTATTTTCTTTGGATGTAGGTTTAGAATACGTAGATCAGCTTTAACTTCTAGTTAATAAATTGGTTATTGTTGAATGATATATCAAATGGAAAAATATTAACTTCCATGAACATGTAAACAGTATTATATTTTAGTAAGTCAAATTTACTACAATAGATAGTTTCAGATAATTTTTTTCTAAAGCTAAAGAACATATAAAAAAATAGAACATAAAGTTAAAAAATTTTTTTTTCTCATTTTCATATTTCCGTATATTTTACTACAATATATATATATATATATATATACACCGCGTGAAAAAAGTAGAAGGACATTAGATTATTTTTGATAAATGAATAATGACGCATTTTTTAAACAATTAATTTATTCACAACGTTTTTACATGCAGATACCTGTATCTAGACAAAACAAAAAAGTACACAATTAAAAAAAAAGTATACTTAATAAAAAAATTGGTTTTGACGATCTCATGATCAGTGAAAAAAGTAGAAGGACACTTCTAAAAAAGAGGTGTACTATATAAATTAATATGGAATTCTTTTCCCGTTGGCTCGAATTACTTCGATGACCCTATTTGGCATCGAACTGTATAAAGATTGAATTTTTGTTTGGCAAAAATTGTCCCATACAAAGTTTAATGATTTCTGCAGCTCAGCTACAGATTCAAACTGCTTTCCACCCTCGTAAACACGACGTACAATCTTTGCCCATATGTTCTCTACAAAGTTGAGATCAGGACTTTTAGCAGGCCAATGTAAAAGTCGGACATTGTTTGCTGCAAACCAATTTTTTTACACCATTTGCAGTGTGAATTGATGCTTCATCTTGCTGAAAAATCCAGTCATCTCCTCCTAACTCAGTGCCATACGGGAGAAGATTTGAGTTTAGAGTCTGGATGTAGTCTGTATGGTTCTGTCTACCATTTAGAAAGACTAAACTTGTCCTGCCTCCATAGCCAACTGCTAACCATACCATTAAACCACCTCCTCCCATCTGTAGAGTAGAATAAGTTTCTTCTTCAATACCAAGACAGTGCCAATAGTACTGATAACCATCTGGACCATCCAAATTGAATTTTTTCTCATCGGAAAATATAACTGAGGTCCATTCTGAGCTCCAGGACATGTGGTCTTTAGCCCACTGCAGTCGGTTCTTCATGTGTCCTTCATTCCACTGCGGATGGTGCATCCGTTTCTTGAAGACGAACTTTTTTGAGCGTTTTATGTAGTTATAGACAGTACTTTTGGTTACATGTGTAATTCCTGATTGAAATTGCGCCTTACCGATACTTCCACCAGTCTTTTTGAGTTCACGAATGATTTTTCGTTGATCACGTTGGGTGAGTTTTTTTGGTCTTCCTGTCTTCTTTTTTCTTCTGTCACTTTCAGGGTTTCTTATGAAGTTCGAAACAGTATTAGGACTGATTCGTAGCTGCCGTGCAATCTCTCTCACACCTTTGCCTTCATTTTTATAGGCAACTATTTGGCCCTTCTGAAACTTACTTAAGGGTATTCCTCTGGGCATCCTAAAACCAACAAAAACTATGAATTTCTAGCTAAGTATTTTATTCTTGTTAAAAAGGAATTAAAAGAGAAAAAAACACTTACCTATAAACTTTCCAACAGCTTCTAAATAGATTTTTTGGACGTGTCCTTCTACTTTTTTCACACACCCAAAGTTATTAAGTATTGCATTCCTAAGTTAAAATAGTGGTAAGTAAAAAAATTTCCTTTAACGTAAATTAAAATTCTAATAAAACAACTCTCTATAAAAATCAGGTCAAAAGCAGTAAAATAAAAGCCTATTGTACAAAAAAATGACTGTCCTTCTACTTTTTTCACACAGTGTATATATACACTCACCAGTAGAGAAAGTATATTTCGCTAAATATACTTTTAAATATGCTTATAAATAAAATATCTTTAATACTTAGTTTACAATAATATAATTAAATGCAATACAATAGTACAATTAAATGTTTGCAATACTTACTATATAATAGTATAATAATAAAATATTTTACCCTGTTATTTAAAACTAGTTTTCCTTATAAATAATGAAATATAGAATAATATGAATAAATAATTATGTCATATTTATATATGTTTGAAAATTTTATGAATTTATAAATTACTTCTTGGTCTATGTCTGTTGCCAATGTTAGTTCTTGAAGTTTCGAAATCAAATCGTTAATTTATTCTTACTTATATAGAAAATATTTTTATAAATTATTTATATTTATATTTAACACATTTATAAATAAAAAATAATTATTTGTTAATTGGTCAAAAATGTTTTTCACATGAACTTTTATGGACACAAAGGTATATTCTTTTAACCTAATTTTAAATTTTTACTAAATTATAGTTCTACGTCTTACAATAGGATATTAAAAAAAATCGTAATTTTTAACAATTTCAATCCCATACTATAAATAGATGCATTTAAAAAACGGAGATATAAAAAAAATTTGCATTTGTTTAATAAAATTTGCTAAAGAATAGAAAAGTTTTGCATTCGTTTAATAAAAATTGCTAAAGAATAGAACAAATTTGCATTCGTTTAACAAAATTTACTATAGAATACAAAAATTTAAGGAATACGTTTTTGGGCTTAATTATTTATTTCGCTTATTTATCACTATTAACTATTTATTAATTGGTCAAAAATGCTAGTTACATGAACATTTTATGGGCACAAATGTAAATTCTTCTAATCTAATTTTAAATTTTTACCAAATTAAAATTTTATATTTTACATTAAGATATTAAAAAAAATTCTATTTTTTAATAATTTCAAACATATGCTATAAATAGATGCATTTAAAAAACAGAGAAATAAAAATAAAATTTGCATTCGTTTAATAAAATTTGCTAAAGAATAGAAAATTTTTGCATTCGTTTAATAAAATTTTCTAAAGAATAAAAGAATTTTGTATTCGTTTAATAAAATTCGCTAAAGAATAGAAATTTTTTACTTTCATTTAATAAAATTTACTAAAGAATAGAAAAAGGTTTCATTTGTTTAATAAAATCTGCTAAAGAATAGAAAAACTTTACATTCGTTTAATAAAATTTGCTAAAGAATAGAAGAATTTTACATTCTTTTAATAAAGTTTGATAAAAAATAGAAAAAAAAATTGCATTCATTTAATAAAATTAGCTAAAGAATAGAAATATTTAAGGAATACGTTTCTGGGCTAAGTTACTTGTTTCGCTTATTCATCATCAAATTATAAATATATTTTAATGTATCCTGCAAATAATAAAAATGAATGCCGATTAACAATTAATTTTAACATTTTCAATCCCATGCTATAAATAGGAGAAATGCATTTCATGCATTTAAAAAAGAGAAATAATAAAAAAAAATTGCATTCGTTTAATAATATTTGCTACAGAATAGAACAATTTTACGTTCGTTTAATAAAATTTTCTAAAGAATAGAGAAATGTTGCATTTGTTTAATAAAATTTGCTAAAGAATAGAATGATTTTGCATTCGTTTAATAAAATTTGCTAAAGAATAGAAATATTTAAGGAATACGTTTCTGTTCTCAATTATTTATTTAGATTATTTATCAATATTATTAATGAATTTTAATATAAAATGCAATTAATAAAAATAAATTTTTAATTCCCCTGATATCTGCAACTAACACAAAACTTTGTCACATTCACTTAAAACCGAAATCTCAGTAAATAACTCTTTATTACATTGCAGGAAAACGGAAGGATATGTTTAGTTTCAAGGTTTCATTTACCTCTTGTTTGTTTTCATCCACGCGTTTAATATACTTTTAATTCCTGTTGAATTGGTTCACTTCCTGTTAGCCATCTGGTAGGAACAGGTTCTAAGAAAGTATTTAAAAACGTATTATTTCTGTGAAATTACTTTCTTGGGCGGGGTCTCTAATTTTGGTTCTTTTTGAGAAATTAGTTTGACACTTATGGCACCCAAAAGTCATTACTTTTAAAAACAACGATATGTGTTTGGGGAACGATACCTGTGACAGCAGCTTAATTTATATTTGATGTATGAAAGTCAATAAATATTATTTCGAATAGACAGTAGAATTCGTTATTTCAGTAAATAAATAAATAAAATAAAATATAAAGGTGAAAAGAATATAAAATGACAGTAATACTAAAATTAAAAGGGTTTTATACTCAATATTTGTATGGTTAACATATTTTTGAAGTTTAATTTTTTAAAATTATTTTTAAAGCTAATTTTTATAACAGTATTATGGAATTTTGCATTAATCAAAATGTATATGGTCAATCATCAGTCTTTTCTTTAATTTTCAGAAAGGTACCACATTTATTGTTTTCATGCATTGCATCCATTGTAGTTTTTTTATTTAGATTTTTATTAATCAAATTACTGAGCTGAAATATTTATCATACATTTCAATACTTAAATAATTATTTCTTATCATTGAAATTACTGCTCTGAAATATTTATCATACATTTCAATACTTAAATAATTATTTCTTATCATTGAAATTACTGCTCTGAAATATTTATCATACATTTCAATACTTAAATAATTATTTCTTATCATTGAAATTACTGCTCTGAAATATTTATCATACATTTCAATACTTAAATAATTATTTCTTATCATTGAAATTACTGCTCTGAAATATTTATCATACATTTCAATACTTAAATAATTATTTCTTATCATTGAAATTACTGCTCTGAAATATTTATCATACATTTCAATACTTAAATAATTATTTCTTATCATTGAAATTACTGCTCTGAAATATTTATCATACATTTCAATACTTAAAAAATTATTTTGTATTATTGAAATTACTGCGCTGAAATATTTACAATACATTTCAATACTTAAATAATTATTTCTTATCATTGAAATTACTGCTCTGAAATATTTATCATACATTTCAATACTTAAATAATTATTTCTTATCATTGAAATTACTGCTCTGAAATATTTATCATACATTTCAATACTTAAATAATTATTTCTTATCATTGAAATTACTGCTCTGAAATATTTATCATACATTTCAATACTTAAATAATTATTTCTTATCATTGAAATTACTGCTCTGAAATATTTATCATACATTTCAATACTTAAAAAATTATTTTGTATTATTGAAATTACTGCGCTGAAATATTTACAATACATTTCAATACTTAAATAATTATTTCTTATCATTGAAATTACTGCTCTGAAATATTTATCATACATTTCAATACTTAAATAATTATTTCTTATCATTGAAATTACTGCTCTGAAATATTTATCATACATATCAATACATAAATAATTATTTCTTATCATTGAAATTACTGCTCTGAAATATTTATCATACATTTCAATACTTAAATAATTATTTCTTATCATTGAAATTACTGCTCTGAAATATTTATCATACATTTCAATACTTAAATAATTATTTCTTATCATTGAAATTACTGCTCTGAAATATTTATCATACATTTCAATACTTAAATAATTATTTCTTATCATTGAAATTACTGCTCTGAAATATTTATCATACATTTCAATACTTAAAAAATTATTTTGTATTATTGAAATTACTGCGCTGAAATATTTACAATACATTTCAATACTTAAATAATTATTTCTTATCATTGAAATTACTGCTCTGAAATATTTATCATACATTTCAATACTTAAATAATTATTTCTTATCATTGAAATTACTGCTCTGAAATATTTATCATACATTTCAATACTTAAATAATTATTTCTTATCATTGAAATTACTGCTCTGAAATATTTATCATACATTTCAATACTTAAATAATTATTTCTTATCATTGAAATTACTGCTCTGAAATATTTATCATACATTTCAATACTTAAATAATTATTTCTTATCATTGAAATTACTGCTCTGAAATATTTATCATACATTTCAATACTTAAAAAATTATTTTGTATTATTGAAATTACTGCGCTGAAATATTTACAATACATTTCAATACTTAAATAATTATTTCTTATCATTGAAATTACTGCTCTGAAATATTTATCATACATTTCAATACTTAAATAATTATTTCTTATCATTGAAATTACTGCTCTGAAATATTTATCATACATTTCAATACTTAAATAATTATTTCTTATCATTGAAATTACTGCTCTGAAATATTTATCATACATTTCAATACTTAAATAATTATTTCTTATCATTGAAATTACTGCTCTGAAATATTTATCATACATTTCAATACTTAAATAATTATTTCTTATCATTGAAATTACTGCTCTGAAATATTTATCATACATTTCAATACTTAAATAATTATTTCTTATCATTGAAATTACTGCTCTGAAATATTTATCATACATTTCAATACTTAAATAATTATTTCTTATCATTGAAATTACTGCTCTGAAATATTTATCATACATTTCAATACTTAAATAATTATTTCTTATCATTGAAATTACTGCTCTGAAATATTTATCATACATTTCAATACTTAAATAATTATTTCTTATCATTGAAATTACTGCTCTGAAATATTTATCATACATTTCAATACTTAAATAATTATTTCTTATCATTGAAATTACTGCTCTGAAATATTTATCATACATTTCAATACTTAAAAAATTATTTTGTATTATTGAAATTACTGCGCTGAAATATTTACAATACATTTCAATACTTAAATAATTATTTTTTTATCATTGAAATTACTGTGCTGAAATATTTATCATATATTTCAATATTAAAATAATTATTTTTCGTTTTTGAAATTACTGTGTTGAAATATTTATCGTGCATTTCAATACTTAAATAATTATTTCTTATCATTGAAATTACTGTGCTGAAATATTTATCATATATTTCAATATTAAAATAATTATTTTTCGTTTTTGAAATTACTGTGTTGAAATATTTATCGTGCATTTCAATACTTAAATAATTATTTCTTATCATTGAAATTACTGTGCTGAAATATTTATCATATATTTCAATATTAAAATAATTATTTTCGTTTTTGAAATTACTGTGTTGAAATATTTATCGTGCATTTCAATACTTAAATAATTATTTCTTATCATTGAAATTACTGTGCTGAAATATTTATCATATATTTCAATATTAAAATAATTATTTTTCGTTTTTGAAATTACTGTGTTGAAATATTTATCGTGCATTTCAGTACTTAAATAATTATTCTTATAAAATATATGAATATTAAAATAAAATGAGTAATTTATAAGCTACAAGTTTATTTTATAATTATTTCAAAAATATACTATATTTTATCATTTCAAACAGGAATAACCAGCTTTTTGAAGCTGTAATAATAATAATAATAATAATAATAATAATAACTTAATAAATAATAACTTGATACATAACAAGTAATATAAAAAAAAATTTTGAAGTCAATTCCTTCTTTTTTCTCTCACTATATTGCAAAAAGTCATTTTTTAAAGTTTATTATTTTTTAAATTTTCATTCATTTTTTAAAGTTTATCTGGCACCATCTATTGGTAGATACATGCAAATTAAATCTAAAAAAAAAACTAAAATTAATTAACTAAATTTAATTACTGAATTAATATTTGAAAAAAATGTATTAACATTCAGTGTCATCCACTACAAGTTCAAAAAAAAATGTATTTGAACTGGAGTGGATGAATAAAAAGTGTTTTATGAACGATTGAAAATTTGAACAAGATATATATATATAGGGAGAGTGTGAGCTAATAAAAGGAATTTAAAAAAAAAGAACAGCAATCTCGAATTACAACAAAATAATAAAAGCAAATACATACGATAAAAATAATAAAAGCAAATATATTAGGCTATATTTCAAATTTAACTAAAAGCGTTTTGATAATTTAAAATTAAAAAATATAGACTACATTAACAAGAATACTCAAACACGATCGTTTCAAATTTCAAACGTAAAAAATTAAGAATAATAATATCCAGAAAAATAAGCTAAATTAAAATCAGACGATTTTTTATATTATTGCCAATTTGTAGTTACATTATTTTAAAAATTAACAATATATATTAAATGAATAATAAAAATATTTGATAATAAAATAAAAATAATTAATAATTAAATGAATAAATTAAAGTCAGACGCTTTTTTATATTATCTCCAATTTATAGTTACATTATTTTAAAAATTGAATACTATATATTAAATGAATAATAAAAATATTTGATAATAAAATAAAAATAATTAATAATTGAATGAATAAAGTAATTAATAATTAGTTATGAGAAAAAAGAATTATTAACTAATTATTAATTAATTAATTGAGCAAATGAGAAGAAAGAGCAGCGTGAATATATGAATATATCTGCCATATAAAACTAAAATTAATTAATTAAATTTAATTACTGAATTAATATTTGAAAAAACTGTATTAACATCCAGTGTCATCCACTACAAGTACAAAAAAAAAAAATGAATTCGAACTTGAGTGGATGAATACAAAGTATGTTATGAACGATTGAAAATGTGAACAAGATATATATAGGGAGAGTGTGAGCTAATAGAAGGAATTTAATAATAATATATAAATTTAATATGTTTTAGAATTTGGTTAAAATTTTTCAGGAAACAAATGTAAAAGTGGTTATTCAAATAAGTTTTTATGGTTGATTATTTAAAATATTCAGAAAAAAAAAATGTTTGTTCACAAATATATAACTTAGGCTTGTGCTAAGGCAGCTATTCATCTAACTACGTTGACGAGAAACAGTGGTCGACTCCAGTTGATGAAAAGATGAATTAACGATTCATTATGACAATGGTAGGCGCTTAGTGTTTGATGTTAGAAGTCGCGTTAATTTCAACGCCGTTTCAATGATCTCATCGTAAAGGAAGACGTTGATAATCGCAGTTAACTTTAACAATGCTTCATACCACGGCGATAATTCTAATTGCAAATAATTCATAGTACCTCTTTTATTGTGGTAAGAAATAAAAGCAAAGTTTAAGGAATTCTGGAATTTTCTTCTTTTTTTTTTTCATGCCGAACATTGATAAGCTGTGTCTGACATATGTATTTAGTACATTAATTAATTATTTTACGCACATATACTGATTTAGAAAACATAATTTCTTGCATGTGAAAAATTATGTTCTATAGATTTATTTAGAAAATATAACTTAAAAATTAAAGAAATTTCTTCAGGTTGAACTCCCTATAAACATATTTTCTGTTCCAAGTCAAAATTTGCTGTCAATTGTTGTATGGTCTAGGAATAAAAACATATAGCTCTAATTGACTATAAAAGACAACACGACTCATTTATTTCAAAACCAAACGCACACTGCTGCTGTTACATTTCTTTCTCCCTCCAGTCAGCTCACACCAACGCAGACAGGATGTTTACATTATCGGGCGCTGGCTTCCACTATGCATGTGGAGCTATTTATCCATGAGGCAACAAATGCATTAACATGACTTGTATAGAATTAATCCGTTTTATTTATATCACAGTTACTCGTTAATTTAATTAACCGTTTAAATAACCCTCAATTTATATTAGCGCAAAATTTTAAACCGTTAATCGAAATTAGCAGTTTTCTACCGTCTCTAATATGAATATGTGTTGTTACAAATAGTTTGCCAACGGCCATACCATGCTGAATATAACGGTTCTCGTTAGATCACCGAAGTCAAGCATTATTGGGCGCGGTCAGTACTTGGTTGTCAAAATTTGGGAACACCGCGTGCCGTTGGCATTCACAAATTTGGGACCTGAATGGCCGGGTGTCTAGCGCTCTGGCGCTCGGTGCCACAGGTTTCGGGGTCGAATCCCGGCGGTGCCATGGATGTTTGTAGTGGTTCGGAATCCACTTTAAGCAGTAGGTCCCGGTCTCCTATGACTGTAAGAGCGTCACGGCGCCAAAGTCAGACTTCTACCTACGGGTGCTCCATCACAACAGAAGCTGCTTCCTTTCCCCTCAATCATGAGTACGTATGGGGGTACGGTACGGTATGGGTACGTCGTGGGCTTGGCCAAGTGGGATAAGAAACAATAACAAATAGTTTTGCTCATTTCTGTGCCTTACCTAGAAATAACCACAGCTTCTTTGTTTATTAAGCGGAATTTTGAAGTGGAACATGTTTTTGCCTTCTTATATCTCGAAACAAATATTTGCCAACAGCTAATCTTTTTGTAAAGTCACCAGTGTTAGGGTTAGATATAAATATATAACATTTATAAAGACACTACATCTAGGCTAGTTATTTAATTGATAAAGGTTTTAAACTCTTAATTTTCAATTCTATCCTTGGTTTAAATTAAAAAGTAAATATATTAAACATATATTAATAAGTTGTTTTTTAGAGATGTGTATTCCTCAGATAATGGTACACATTGTTAACTAAAAGTTTGTTTGTATAAAGAAGGAGTGGCAAACCCGCGGCTCACCTTGAATATTTTTCCAACCTGTGAGATTTATAACACTTTTACAAAATATATTTATTTTAGAATGGCCAAAGTAGTGAAAAACAATGTATTCAAAAAATACATTATGTGTGCATCCCTATATTCGAAAATTAACTGCCGCAATTTTGAGAAAAAAGGGACTTTGATTTTAAAATAATATTCTTGCGAATATAGGACAGATGTTGCCTGTTTTATTTATAACTTTAGAGTTCATTGTCGATAGCAGAGCAAACCAGACACTTAGTTGAAGTTGTTAGCGCTATTGGTTCAACTTAGACCTGAGAATCGTTTGTTTGTTTTTTTATTCCTTTTCCAACATGAAATTGACCAAACACAAAACACGCTCAAATGTAACGGATGCAGCACCCATTATGATGTGCAAATACCCAAATTGAGATCTCTTATATTTATATATATTTTTATATCTATATATTTTCTTTTTTAGTGTCATATATTTCTTCCCAATGTGCGCTTAGTATCATTATTATTATATTATCTATGTTTGCATGTAAGAATAACAGTAAACACAATAATAATAACTCATTCTGTTTCAATTTTTCACTCCAAAAAATGCGGAAAATCTAATATGGAGATATATAATTTTATATCCCGCCCGCGGTGTTAGGATGCATTTCCAAAGTTACTCGCGAGATCGTTTGGGTTGGCCACCTCTGGTATAAAGTAGAAATTCGACCACTATTTGTGTGGAAAATTGGCAAACGGCCAATTTGGAAGGATTCAAATAGAGCGTCAAAATGGTTTTGAAAGAGTTTTAATTATAGTAAAAATTATTTTAATTTGTATTAATTTAAATTATAAATTACATGATAGAAAAAGAGAAATACGACAATAAAAAAAGCACACTAATTATTAAAACCTTTTTCTTTTAAAAAGGATTTATCTCTCATATTCCTAACTAACGCCCCTAATAAGTAATCGACTCGTCCGCTTCCTGTTTGAAAGCGGATGTTTACCTTTAAAGAATAAATCAAACTATAATTGAAAAAGCATGTTTTTATTTCGTTAACAGCTGCAATAAAACGCCTAATTGCTGCTTATAAATCGAGCTCACGTGTCTTCATACTTGAATCAATGGGATAATTCCAGTTAAGCTAAAGTTCAAATATCCGTGTTGGTTTCGAAATAGTTCCACGTAAAAAAAAAAAATGTTCCCTTTTTTTTTTTTTTTCTCTTCCTTATTTACTAGCGGTTTTTTTTCGAGGTGATTTTTTTTTTCGTCATTTCTCAACTCTTTTAATGAACATTGACTTTCAAGGTAAATGAGTAGCTAAATGATCTATATTAAGTCTTTGTTTACATTGCGCATGTATTTTTTTTTAATGTTTTAAGATATGTTTATTTCCTTTCGGACATGTTTTCATAATAATTTGGGAAATTCGTTACAATGATAAATACAGGAAATGTCTATGAAACAACTAAGGTCGACGTTATTTTTTTTTAACGTTTTTCTTTTTCTTGTTTTGGCATTGATAAATATTTTTTTTATCAGTTATGAATAATAAAAAGTGTTAATCTCAGTTATTGATTTGTTTTTAAAATCATTTGACTTGGCATTTTTAAAACTTTTCTTTCTAATATGTTTATAAATTAATATATTTTAAAAATTAAACTTTTGTTTTGAATTATGATAAACAACATTGTATATACATATTTGTATAAGCAATTTGTATAACAAATATAGTTTTGATTTGGGAAATATATATATATATATATATAATATCAGAGGGAAAAGTATAATTTGAAATATATAAATAATTTCAACTGTGCTAAAAACGAAACTTTTTTTAAACAACTTATGAAAGCCTTTTCAGTAAGTGCTCGAATTAACTTTAATTGAATTTAGATTTATCTATTTTATATGAAGCTATTACAAATTTTAAAAAATCTGGATTATTTTCATAAATTTCAAATCTAGAAGCGATAGAAAGATTATATCTATCTAGATATATTATATCATCTTTAAATAGAAGATATATATTAGATTATTCCTTCTTCCTTCTAAACAATATGTATAACAAATATAGTTTTGTTTGAAATAATATCAGAGATAAAAATATAATTTGAAAACTAAAAATAATTTCAACTGTTTTGAAAAATGAAACTTTTTTTTAATAATTTATGAAAACTTTTGAAATAAGTGTTCGAATTAATTTAATTTTAATTGAATTTAGATTTATCTATTTTATATAAATTTATTATAAACTTTAGAAAATTCGGATTACTATTACAAATTTTAAGTCTAGAAGGCATAGAAAGATTATATCTATCTAGATATATTATATCTAGATCTTCTTTAGATAGAGGAGATAAATTAGATTATTCATTCTTTCTTGTCAACAATATGTATAACAAATATAGTTTTGATTTGTGATATATATCTATAATACCAGAGATAAAAATATAATTTGAAAAATAAAAATAATTTCAACTGTTTTAAAAACGAAACATTTTTTAAATAATAATTTATGAAAACTTTTTCAAAAAGTGTTCGAATTAATTTTTATTGAATGTAGATTTATCTATTTTAAAGAAAGCTATTATAAACTTTAAAAAATCCGGGTTACTGTAATAAAGTTTAAATCTAAAATGAATAGAAAAATAATATCTATTTAGATATATTATATCCAGATATTCTTTACATAGAAGAGATATATTAGATTATTCCTTCTTCTTTAGATTCTTTATCTCATTAATTGTTTTTTATCTGGCTTTCTTTGACTTAACTTTGTATTGAATCCATTATAACTTCAGTCTAATTGATTTATTAATAGTGTTATTACTATTAAATTAATTTGTTGAAATTAATGCGTCATTTGTTAAAATAAAATTAAAAATATTAATAATTTAATTTTTTTAGACATAACGTGCACTTTTAATTAAATGACACTGCAAAAATGCAAAAATTAAATGCACTTTTAATTAATAAACATTTTTTTACATGATTTTAAATAAAATTGAATGTATAATTATTTTCTGTAAACAAATTTCAACAAAATTTAAAATATTTATTCGTATTTTTTCTTAATTTATAGCCTTTTAATCGTCATCGTCAATTAGGTTTAAATTTGAACCTAAAAATAATTTAACTCAATGAAAAAATCTCATAATTATTTTAGATTGGTGGTAGCTTTAGGAAAATTGATGTTGAATTTTAATATTTAAAATATAACAATTTTGATTAATATTATTTAACATTTATTTTTCATAAATTGAAACAAATTAGAATTTTATATATGGCAATTTATTGTGAAATAAAATGTAAAAGTTAATATATTTTAAAAACTAAACTTACTAGATGTAACTTTGTTTTGAATAGTGACAAGCAGCATTGTATATAACATATTGTATGTGTTTTCCTCTAATATATATATATATATATTAGAGGTAAAGACAAAATTTGAAAAATAAAATTAATTTCATTAGTTTTTAAAGCGAAACTTTTTAAAATAGTTTATGAAAACTTTTTCAATAAGTGTTTGAATTAATTTTAATTGAATGCATGTTTATCTATTTTATGTAAAGCTACTACAATTTAAAAAAAATTCCGAGTTACTGTTTAATTTTAAATCTAGTAAAAATTTTTTATAATATATTACATTGAGAAGAATTATTGTAAAATTGTAATATAATTATTCAAAATTCTTAAATGTATGAAAATACTGGAAAATTAAATAATTTTCAGTTAAATGTAAATGGCATCAATATTAACGAATCAAAGTTTGGAATTTGTTAATAACAAAATTATCTTCTGTAAAATAATTTTGAAAAATTATAAAAAAATTACTTCTTCAAAAAAGAGATTGAAATAAAATGACATTTAAAATTAGTTTAGAGAATTCATTAATAATAAAATTACCTTCTATGAAAGAATTTCAAAAAATTATAAATTATTACTTCTTTAAAAAAGAGATTGGAATAAAATGGCACTTAAAATTATTTTTGAAAAAGAAAACAACTAAATTGTAATATAATTACTCAAAATTCTTAAATGAATGAAAATACTGGAAAAACTAAAGAAATGTCTATTAAATTTAAATAACTTCTAATGGTTTAAAAAGTTAGGAAAATCAAAGTTTGGAATTTATTAACAATAAAATTACCTTCTATAAAAGAATTTCGAAAAAATTATAGATTATTACTGCTTTAAAAAAGAGATTGGAATAAAATGACATTTAAAAATAGTTTAGATAATTCCTTAATAATTAAATTACCTTCTATGAAAGAATTTCGAAAAATTATAAATTATTACTTCTTTAAAAAAGAAATTGGAATAAAATGGCACTTAAAATAATTAGAGAATTCATAATTAGAGATTAGAGAATTCATGAATAACAAAATTACCTTCTATAAAAGAATTTCGAAAATTTATAAATTATTATTTCTTTAAAAAAGAGATTGGAATAAAATGCCACTTAAAATTAGTTTAGAGCATTCATTAATAATAAAATTACCTTCTATAAAAGAATTTAAAAAAATTATAAATTATTAATTCTTTAAAAACGAGATTGGAATAAAATTACATTTGAAATTAGTTTAGAGAATTCACTACTCATAACTAATCAGAAAATTATCTTCTATAAGAGAATTTAAAAAAGTTAAAATAAATTTCTTAAAAAAAGCGATTGGAATAAAATGGCACTTAAAATTAGCTTAGAGAATTCATTAATAATAAAATTACTTTCTATAAAAGAATTTAGAAAAGTTATAAATAATAATTTCTTTAAAATTGTGAATGGAATAAATTGGCACTAAAAATTAGTTTAGAGAATTCCTTAATAATTAAAATTACCTTCTACGAAAGAATTTGGAAAATTATAAATTATTTCTTTAAAAAGAAATTGCAATAAAATGGCCCTTAAATTTATTTTAGAAATAAAAAGAAGAAAAAACCAAAATTGTAATAAAATTACTCAAAATTCTTAAAAGAATGAAAATACTGAAAAATTACAGAAATACCAAATTCTGTGACTTCTAATGGTATCAATATTAACGAAATCAAAGTTTGTTAATTTATTAATAACAAAATTACTTTTCATAAAAGAATTTAGAAAAATTATAAATAATTATTTAAAAAAAAAAGAGATTAGAATAAAATGACACTTAAAATTAGTTTATAGAAAAAAATGACAATAGTAACATTCCGTAGTTTAATTGCGGTTTATCAAAATCTTTTAAGAAATTATTTGATATAAATTAGTCAACATACCATTTGTGCATATTATTTTCTGCGTGTAAGAATCATTCTTTTCAATGCTCTGCCCATTGGTTTCTTTGCTTGCAAATGTGTCACTATAACGTGTTATTCCCAACATTCTATTAACAGAACTTGCACCAAAACGTTTTGCGATCACGTAACCTAATGAAAAGAAAATTAAATTCCACAGACAAGCTTTATATAAAGCTCGAAATCCATCTAATTTTGGATTCTGGAACGTGACAAGGCTTCAACAATGCTACACCATCGGTGAGAAAAAAAATGTCGTAATAAATTAAACAAGAGAACGAAAAGGAGTTAGCCTTCGAATTTGAACGAACCCACCTAAGGGAAATATTCGAAAGAACTAGAAACCTAAAAAAAAAAACAGAAACCGAATTTTATCACTTCAATGTTGATATCTGGGAATCAGGCTTAATTGCCATTTACAGAGATCTGCCGTTTATTGAATGGAAATTAAGATTGTGACGCAATATTTTGCAACTATAACATCATACAGATGAAACAAATGCGGCGTAAATAAAATTTGTAATATTAATATACGATTATATATCTATCTATCTATATATATATATTTATTATTATTTTTTATATAAGTCATGTAAGCAGTTATCATTTGGAAAACCGAGATTCTTTCATTTTCAGTTTAGGGAAAAAGTCTATGAAAGTCTATCTAGTCTATCTTGAGTCTATATATCTTGAAGTCTATCAGCTTCTTTAGTGTTTGAAAGGTCACAAAAGTGAATGTTTACTTTTTAAGAATAAATTTTAATCAAAATAATTAAATAGATATCTATTTACTTAAAAAATCTCTTAACGGAATATAAATATATATATGTAATATATATATATATTCAATTGACTTAATTAAGATTATTTTATTTATACTTATTGATTTTTGATTCTCCAGATACAACTGCGGTCTCACAAACAGTCGGCTAGAGCTCTGGCCTTTGGTAACATAGCTTCAGGTTCGAATCCAGGCGGTGGCAGGGATGTTTATGAGTAGTTCGGAATCCACGTTAAACAGTAGGTTCCGGTTGAATTAGCCTAAAGTGTGCACAAAATGACTAAAGAAAAGAAGAATAGCTTAGCAGAGGAATACAAATAACTTTTTCATATTTTAACTTAATATTTGTTTAAATCTATAACTTTAAATGTACTTCCCTCTACACATTGGCAAGAGCTCTCTACTGCGTCGTTCAAGAGAAATGATCAGTCTGCCTCAAGACTCTCCTCCGAGAGAAAGTATAACGCAACCTGTTCTTCCGCTGAGAAACGCTTAATTTATAGTCTCTCATCCCGAGAGGAAATATATTTAATGCATCCCGGCGCATTAGTTAGCCTACAGACTCTCATTCGGAGAGGAAGTATATTTCATGCACCCTGCGAGTAGCCGAGGTTCGGCTTAGAAGTGGAGTCCCTCCACGAATCTTTATCTGCCTTTAAATGTGTTAAATACTGTATGTCTGCAATTGTATGTGTGTAGTGTTTGTGCGTGTGTCAATAAAGATGTGAACTCCCAAACCGTCTCTGAATTATCAATAAAGCTGTGAATTCTCTATTGCTGCCTCAAGTATCTCCACCCAACCACGCCCATTTGCAATCTGGTTGCCCAACTTGCTTACTACATAACATACATTTGAAATGATTTAATTTAAATACAAAAAATCATCGCTGAAAAAGTATTTTTAAATTGATACAGAGAATTGGATTAAGCAACATAAATAATTCAGACTATTTATTGCTTGTATAGACATTCCCTGGTTTTGAGTGTCTCCAAAAATCGGCGACTGTCGAGATGGGCTTAATTTTTTAGTCTTTTCCCATTGTAAGAAAATAATAAATTTCTTTAACAAAAAATAAGTTATTTTTCTTCAGATAGTACAATCTACTGACTCGGCCATTTTTCTTGTTATAACATATTCAAATTATAAAATGATAAAAACTATGAAACGAATTTTATTTTTAATTTTTAATTTAATAACAATTATTGGGATATTTTTTCTGTTAATAATAAGCAAGAAGTTTCAAATTAAAATATGAAACACAAGTCGAAATTTTTTTATTGAAGTAGCTTATTTTGGCGATGTGTTTTGATATAAATATCAATTAAACTTGTTCGTATGGATATATAGATCATTTTGCGAGTATTCATCATCTTCTAATTTTTAAAATTAAAGGACGTTAAAATGAACAACCCTTTTTATTAATTAGCGTTAACGGTTAACATCGCTAATCAAATTTAGCAATTTTTCCCCCGTATCTAATATGAATATATGTTGTTACAAATAGTTCCAGTTTCTATTGTGTAATAACGTAATAATAAGTGTAATTGCTTATATTTAAAAAAATAATTATTATTATGAAGTTGTTATTGTTGTGTCTGAATTTCAATGTCCCACAGTGCCTGCATCCCATGAGTCCATTCATAGATGGAGGGAAAGAGTGCAGCTTCTGTTGTGATGGAGCACCCGTAGGTAGAAGTCTGATTCAGGATCCGTGACGCTGAAGAAGGAAGGCAGTGCCTTCTTGGGGGACATTTATGGGGAACTACTCCGCATTTGCGTATCGTATGGGAGAAAACCCGGACTCCCTGTTGCTCGACTAACGATGATGCCGAACTAAGATAAGATGCTGAGATAAGATGCCGAACATCGCGACTTCTCGTTTTTTGAAACAGTGTCTATAATAAAACCACCAGCAGAATGAACCTCAGCTCTAATGCTCCCCAGCAACTCCCGTTGTCACTGAGAGATAAGTCGGGCATTATTTTGAAGTAAAAAATATGACTGAATGAAAATAGGGATTTGAAAATAAATTTATAGAGTAAAATACACATATCTGAAACAGAATGGATTGAACAGAGTATAAGTCGACCGCCGATTGCGTTGCAAACTGGCAAGCCGCCAAGTCGGATGGTTTCATACATAGCATTATAACAGAGGAGAAAAGTTCTTTCGAAGTGGTTTTAATATAATAAAAATAACTTAATTTCGTAATGAATGAAATTATAAATTTCATAATATTAAAAGAAAAATTAGACGAAATAAATTCCTTTAATTTTTAACATTTTTTTTGCTGTTGAACTACTTTTTTTCAAAACTATTTTGCACAGAGTATATTTGACTTTCACCCCCAACAAGAAATAGAATCGTCCGTTTCCGTCTTTAAACCGCATGCTCGGATTCCACAAATTGGTGTTCGAACTATACATAAATTTTAAAAACTCATGACACTTTGCAGGCGCAACGGAGCATCAGTGAAAAAAATCATCTACTACTGCCACGTTTATTGTTTCCATAGCAATTTTATACTTTATGATTTGACGATGGAGTCCTTTTTTTCGCCTTTTTTAAAAATTTATTTATGGCTATAATAAATTATTTTTTTAAGATTTTTTTCCCCATGAATTCTATGTTTCTTTTATTTTCATCATAGTTTTCTAATAGTTCTTCAATTAGATGAACACATATTTCTTTCAAAATTGACTCTGCGCACATTGACGAGCACATTTCAATTGACGAGCACATTTCCTTGCCTTATTCTAATTCGAAAAAAAAAAATAATAATAATTAGAAAAATTAAGTCTTTTCTAAAATTAACAAAATGTCGTTATATTGTAAGTGGAGCGAGATTTGAAAAAGTGAAATTTAATCTATTTGGTGCTATTATTATTTAACTTTTGTAGCTAGTGCTGTTAGACCTTTTCTGGATTTGGGTGGAGGATTTGGCTAGTAGATGTGTGAATTAAAGCAGAGAAATTCTGATGTTCAATTTTGGTCAAGTATGATTTTTAACCGGTAAAGACACTAAAAAAAGCCTTTTATATTATGTTTGGAGTATACCGTTGGTATACTAAAAATATCTTTATATTATACCAACGGTCTTTTGCTGATATAAAATCTTTCACACACCAATCATTAATTCAGCGCGACTAGGGTGTATGACGGCTGGTTTGGTTTCAAAAATGATCGTAGCTCTCTACGGTCATTTTTCGGTCATACAGTCAATTGACACACTTTTGGCTAGTTAGACTGGGACCTATTGTTTAACGTGGATTCCGAACCACTCACAAACATCCATGCCACCTCCAGCATTCGAACCTGAAGCTTGGGGTCCCAAATGCCAGAGCACTAGCCAATTGGCCATCAGGCTACATAAGGGCAGGTGTGGATCTGGTGGTGGCAATCGTTGTAGTTAATGCTTTTAGAAACGAGAAGATTCGATAGCGATTGTGAAAGAGTCCATAAAGAGTTTCGCAACGATTATCATACTGTGATCAGTCTTTACGGGTTTTCGGAGTACCTTGGCCCCAGGGAGCCTTAAACTCCTGTCTGATCTATTAGGTACATTATGATGAGTAGAAAAACATAGTTAATAAATATCAGGAAATGAGTAGATTAAGGATAGTGTCCACAGATTAAAAAATTTAAAATGAAAATTGAAATAAAAATTATACCAAGAAATAAAAAATTGAATAAAATCATAAATATTAAGAAAAAGATAAAAAATAAAACAGTAAAAATAAAAAGAGATTTCACAGGAGGATAGGGTAACAGCTGCTAGAAATGATGACTTATGGACCAGTTCGTCTAGAAACTTGGTAAATTGTAAAGAACCGCTCTGGGGCGTTTAGCATTTTCCAGCAGAGTAAAATCGTATATCGGGAGACTACGAATTTCATCATTCGGAATATGTTCAAGATTTGCATAGAATCTTTCAGCAACATAAAATTTTGAATAGAAGGGAGGGCAAGACTGTGACGAATGTCATCATTTCTAAATCCGAGTTTTTCCCATATGGCACACAAATTTGGGTTAGTTACTCAGCAAAGTCCACAATGTTCTTCCATCAATGCGTGTCTGAGGGCTGTTCATGGTTTATATATATCCTCCACCAATAATCCTTCCATCTTCAACAAAGTAGCCAAAGTAAATTCGAAATTAAAAATTATTTACAGTTTCAACTAGCCATTTTCATTATAGATTGTCTAAATAATTAGAAAATTAGAGATTTTTAAGAATAATCAGCAGTGACAATAGTTATAAAATTATGAATTTCTTATAGATTTTTATTAAACTAATAAAACGTAGATGGTTTAGAACTCTAAATTACTTCCATTTTTTATTTTTGGTGAAATTCGGTATCCTAAATTACACCCATATAAAAGTATATATTTCTAAAAATAACAGCCAAATTGTAATGTATATTTTTCCTCTTAGCAGTTTTATCTTTCCATTAAATGATATTTCCTCGTATGCATTTCATTTTGCAACAAATGTGTTATTATTGCAGTCCTTGAAATAAGCGGTTGATTTTTAACCTTGATTTTTTCATCGAAATCCATTTATGTCAAAAACACATAATTTTGTCTTCCCACATCTTGTGAAATAAAATTTTTAATATTTTTTTATTTACATATTAATCTATAATTCATCATCAACAAAATTAATTCACTATAATTTAAAGCGCAATTAATTATACAAAATCATTTCATAATCAATGTCTGCATTCTAGTAGTATTTCTTACAGAAAGATGTCTATAAAATTCTTTTTTATACATATTTATGTTAAGGATTTTAAAATTCTGATAAACATTTTCAAAAAGCGAGAATCTTGTAAAAATTTAGCCACCAATTATTAATTATATTAATTTTTAAAATACATTTCCATTTGGTTGCCATTTGCTTGTTAAAATAATGATAATAAAAAGCAAATAATACTTAGCACAAGCTTCGCAGACTTTTATAGCAATATTTCAGAGCTTTACTTACAAAAAAAAGTCTTCGATTTATCATATTTTTATTTATTTTTACTACTTACTTTTATTGCATATAAAAATAGAAAACAAAAAATAAGAGTAAATATTATTAAGCGACTGAAAAAGAAAAAAAAATTTGTAAACAGAACTAAAGGATAATTCTAATCGTTTTAATTCTCAAACTGAGTGATTAAATGAGAGTTAAAATAGTAATGCAGCGTATACCTAAGGATAAATTTATTAAAAATTAAAGAAATGATCATTTTAATTAAGTGTGAATTGTAACTTATATATTAATAGTGGCCATTAAAACTTTTTGAAAATAATTAAATAATTAAAAATAAAATTAATAATTCAAAATTAATAAAAAAAATTGATAAGTTATTTGTTATGGTCTCATAATAAAAACATATAGCTCTAGTGGATTGTAGAAAACACGTCACTGTTATTCGTAAACCAATCGCACACTGCTAGTGTTACATTTCTTTCTCCCTCAGGCCAGCTCACCCCATATAGACAGGATGTTTACTTTATCGGACGCTCAGATTCCACTCAGATTTTTCTTTTTTAACTATGCAGGCGGAGCTATTTATCCACGAGGCAACTTTATTTATAAAATTAACTCTGATCGTTAATACCCTTTGCAAAAAGAACTAAAGTGAGCTCTAATGGTCTTGATTCTCAAACTGAGGGGTTTTAAAGGGAAATAAAATAGTAATGCAGCGTATACCTAAGGATAAAAAAATTAATTTATTAAAAATTAAAGAAATGATCATTTTAATTAAATATGTATTTGAACTTAAATATTAATAATGGTAACTAAAATTTAAAAGAAAATTAATTAAAATTAAAATTAAAAAAGAAATTGATAAGTTATTTATAAAATTAACTCTGATCGACAATTTTCTTTGTAGAAAGACCTCAAGTGCTGAATGAGTAGCTGTGGTGCAACTCTTGATTACGGCAGGAAAGATTAACTGTCTCTGTATTGCCAGCTGCATTAGAACAACGAATTTAACTTATAAGCATTAATTATCTCACTTAAAATTTAACATGGCGTAGCACTTGCCTTAAGGCTTCAAAGACAGTTGTCTTAAATGTTTTCCAGCTGCATTAGAACAAAAAATAATCAAAACGGAGTATTCTAACACTTATTCTACGTACTCAAATAATCATTTATCAATGTCACTTATTCTCTGAAAAGAATAGGTTAAAAATATGCATTATTCATATGACATTCGGCTATAAATAACTTTCTATCTTTAGTTCCCGTTTAAAAAGAGATCTATGATCTTCGATAACAGCCAAAACTATTTCAATGTGCACAATTATCTTACAAATATGAACTTGACGTCGTTTAACTTGCGGTTGTGAATACCCATTGGCGTTGGTCAAGGAAATCACTGGGACGAGTTGATAAAAATCAACGACCTTCTGTTTTCACGTTCTGCTTTAGAACCGCAATAAACAAACCTAGCAACAACTACAACAAAAAATGATAAATAGTCTGCTGTTTTGTAAATAGTTGGAGGGTTCATTGTGTGGAATCTACAAGACTTCTGATAAGTGCTGCCTACTTTTCATTATCATTATCATTTATTGTGTATAGATTTTAGCAATTGCAGTGGTAGTTTCTAATAGTAATCTATAGTAAAGAACACCTGTCGGATTGCAAAGAATTTCCGGACTATAAAATTTCAATATAAAAGCATACATTTGCATCTTTCATAACCGTCACAATACAACATATGAACATGTCGTTTATGAAAGATCAGTAGGTCATATTAAATTATAGGAGTTAACTGAATTTGAAGCTCCATGTGTTATTTATTTTATTAATAACTATTTACATTTTATTCAAGCGGCCTGATGGCCAATTGGCCAGTGCTCTGGCCTTTGGTACCACAGGCTTCAGGTTCGAATCCTGGTCGTGGTATGGATGCCCGTTAGCGGTCCGGAATCCACGTTAAATTCTAGATTCCGGTCTATTTAGCCTAAAGTGTGCACAAGATGACCACAGAGCGACAAATCAAACCAAACCATTTAGTTAAAGTATAAAAAGTATTGCACAAAAAATAAAAAATTTAATTAAAAAAAATTACGTAAGCAAATTGTGTTGTTGTTTCTTATCCCACTTGGCTGGCCAAGCCCACGAGCCCATACGGACTCATGATTGAAGGGGAAGGAAGCAGCTTCTGTTGTGATGGAGCACCCATAGGTAGAAGTCTGACTTTGGCTCCGTGACGCTCTTACAGTCATGGGAGACCGGGACCTACGGCTTAAAGTGGATTCCGAACCACTACAAACATCCACGGCACCGCCGGGATTCGAACCCGAAACCTGTGGCACCGAGCACCAGAGCGCTTGACACTCGGCCATTCAGGTCCCAAATTTGTGACTGCCAACGGCACGCGGTGTTCCCAGGTGCTCACCCACCCAAGTACTGACCGCGCCCAATGATGCTTGACTTCGGTGATCTAACGAGAACCGGTATATTCAGCATGCTACGGCCGTTGAAGCCGTCAAATTGTTACCGTACGGCCGTCAAATTGTTCAATAAATATAGTCTTATTTTCACTTTTCCAGTTTATTGATTACTTCGCTTATGTCAACTTCAGTATTGTGGTGAATATTTAATAAGACTAAATCAGAAAATACGCCTACTCAATCAACACATTCAATAACAAATCTGACAATGATTAGACAAACACAGATTCTCTGGGGCCTGAATGGCCGAGTGGTTAGCGCTTGGTACCACAGGTTTCGGGTTCGAGTCCCGGCGGTGCCATGGATGTTTGTAGTGGTTCGGAATCCACTTTAAACCGTAGGTCCCGGTCTAACACGATCGTAGAGCGTTGTGGAGAGTGACATCTTAAAAATAAGAAAAAACTAACTGTTCATATATATAGTGATCAGGGGATTACAGTCCTTGGTGCTTCACATCCCCATATACCACTTCATTCATCATCATCACAGGTTCTCTGAAATACTAAATATTTAATAACAAATGAGTAGGCAGTATATATATATATAAGTTTGTATGTCTATTGTGTAATTCATAATATAATAAAAGACTGCTGAATGTAACAAGTTAAACAGACTAATTGTCTCTTATCTTGTACCTTCAGTACATTAATTGTCAAAAATAAGAACTGATGTAGGGTGCAAATTGAACGGAAAGGGTTCACCTTCTCAAAGGAAAATATGACTCATTGGCCAAGTCACGTGTTCCAACAGGTGCGGCGGATTAGTAGGGTGGTGTGGATTTAAAGTAGGTTCCTTAACATATATTTGCATCTTTCATATTCGACAAAATGCAGCAACAATGGTTTATGGAAGCTCTATAGGTCATATTAAATTATAGGAGTTAGCTGAATTTGAAGCTCCATGTGTTATTTATTTTATTAATAATTGTTTACATAGCACTCATTTGGTTCAAATGCAGAAAAAAAAAATGTTAAAACTAAGAAGTATTACACAAAAAATAACAATTTAATTAAAAAAAAATGAAGATTACATAAACAAATTGTTAATTAAAATTCAATCAATCTTCTTTTCACTTGTCCATTTTATTGATTACATCGTTTATGCCATCTTCAGTATTATGGTGAACGAATATTGATTAAGAACTCAATCAGGAAATACGCCTATTCAGTCTAATGCAGCTGGTGATACCGTGATCTTTCGCCATAAAGGCTGCACCGATGTTACTGACTTTGCATTACCCAGGGGGCGCGTGTAACTTGATGGTAAGCCACGGAGTAACAAAGCCCCCGCAGCGCTCTACGATCCTATTAGGACCGGGACCTACGGTTTAAAGTGGATTCCGAACCACTACAAACACCCATGGGCAAAAGCCGGGATTTGAACCCGATACCTGTGGTACCGAAAGCCAGAGCGCTAGCCATTCGGCCGTCAGGCCCCTAAAATAAATGGAAACGATCTTTGATATACTAAATATGTAACAACAAATGAGTGGTGAATGATGACGAAAACACTCTACATTCAACACTCCTATATTATGAATTACACAATACACACAGACACATATAAGTGTGTGTGTGTATTGTGTAATTCATAATATAGGAGTGTAGTATGTGGAATGTAGCAAGGTAAAGAGATTAATTGTCTCTTACCTTGTACCTTCATTACATTAATTGTCAAAAACAAGTAATATGAAAAAAAAAAAAAAAAATTTAAACACAATTTCTACTTTTTTTTCGCTCTATTGCAGAAAGCCCTTTATAAATAATTTTCATTCATTTTTTTAAGTATATCTGGCGCCATCTATTGATAGTTACATGTAACTTAAATCTAAAAAAAACTAAAATGAATGAATTAAATTTAATGAATGAATTAATATTTGAAAAAACTGTATTAACATCCAGTGTCATCCACTACAAGTTCAAAAAAATTTTATTTGAACTTGAGTGGCTGAATAAAAAGTATTCTATGAACGATTGAAAATTTGAACAAGATATATACATAGTAAGAGTGTAGGGCTAATAGAACGAATTGAATAAAACTGACACTGATTAGAAATGATCTTTGAGAATGATGACGAAAGCACTCTACATTCAACACTACTATATTATGAATTACACAATACACACAGACACATACACAGCCCAGTCACATTAATGCACTCATTTGGTTCAAGCACAAAAAAAAAAAAAAAAAAAAAGAAAAAGAAAAAGAAAATGTTAAAATTAAGGAGTATTACACAAAATTTGATTTAAATTTGAATTAATTAAAGAAATTATTAGTTGATTTAAATTCATTATTTTAAATTATTAAAATTTTAAATAATTTAATTAATTGTTTTAAAATTAATTCATTAAATTAATTAAATGTAATTAATTTTAATTTTAATTAATTAAATATATTAATTAGCTTTAATGTATATTAATTGCATTTATTAATTAACTTTAATTTAAATTAATTAAATTTATTAATTAAATTTAAGTTAAATAATTTTTTTTAAATTTAATTAATTAAATTCAATTAATTGATTTTATTTTTTAAAATTTTCTTAATTTAGAATTTATTTATTTTAAAATAAATTTAATTAAAAAAAAAGAAAATTGCATGAACAAACTATTAATTAAAATTCAATCAATCTTATTTTCACTTTTCCAGTTTATTGATTACATCGTTTATGTCAACTTCGGTATTACGGTGAATATTTAATTAGACTAAATCAGAAAATACGCCTATTTAACTGCATTCAGTAATAAAATTGACATTGGTTACAAAAACACATATTTTTTGAAATATTAAATATTTATTGAGATATAGACACACACACACACACATATATATATATATATATATAACATAATTCCTCCCTAGCACCTCAGTCTACTTCCATCGAAAAGTGCATCTCTTGTCTTGAGGAACTTGACTCAAAGGGCAAGGATATCGTTCTGCAATGGATCCCAGGCCATTCTGGGATCTTGGGTAATGAGAAGGCGGATTCTCTTGCTAAAAAAGGAGCAACCATCACCCAAACCTTTTGTAAAGACATCTCTTTTCACTCGATGAAACTGATGATCCGAGACTTCTTTCGGAACACTCTATCTGATAATCTACTGGAAGGCAACTCATCTGAAACCTGGTTTAACTTTATTTTAAAACATCCCTGATCAGCCCAGGTTTAAAGCTGTTGCCCTTTTCAGACTCCTGAAGGGCCATGATTGTTTGGCCAATCATCTTTTTCGTATGAAAATATTTACAAGCCCAAAATGCGTGCTCTGCAGTCTTGGAGAGGACATGGATTCATCTCACCTTCCTGTCTGCCCTGCACTTGCTTCCTCTACTGTGTATGGTTTTTACTGGGAGGCTAGGGCCCTTATGAGCTAAACCAGGGGTCGGCAACCTGCGGCTCTTTAGATGTGAAACTGCGGCTCTTTAGTTCCATACGCAAATATTATTTATTTTATCAAAAAAAAAAAAAAAAAAAATTTAAATCGTTCTGAATCGATTAACGAGGAATCTGAAGAACTGTTTCTTGATTTCAAAGACAAACCAGAAATCTTAAAAAAAATCAAAGATTTGACACTATCGCTAAAACAGTACAAGATAGAATAGCTAAACTATCTTCAAATGTAACATATTTGCAGGTGGAAGATATTCAACTTTCTTCTGCCTTAACACTGGCTATAGATGAGTCTTGCGACATAAAAGACACGGTACAAGTTGCCCTTTTTGTCAGGTATATGTCTTCCCAAGGTCCAAAAGAAGAACTTCTAGGATTGCTACCGCTCTCGGGACAAACTAGACGGGAAGATATAGCGAATGCCGTGCAAAAATGATTTGAAGACAATAAGCAACTGATGGAGCCAGGAGTATGACAGGAAAAAATGAAGGGGAAACAACGATTCTTCAGAGCAAAATAAACCACGAAATTCTTACGTTTCACTGCATAATGCACCAAGAAGCGCTTTGTGCCCAAACATTTCCGGCCAAAATAGTTGAGGTCATGAATTTGGTAATCAAGATTGTTAACAGCATCTTGTCAAAAGTACTCTACCATCGCCAGTTTAAAAAAATCTTAAACGAAATGGAGACTCAGTATTCCGACCTCCTACTTCACAAAGTGCGATGGCTTTTCAAAGGTAAGGTGTTGAAACGTTTTGCTTTGTGCTTGAATGAAATAAATACATTCCTAAATAAAAAAATGCATTAATCACCCTGAGTTAGAGAATGGCAAATGGTTGCAAAAATTTTACTTTATGGTGGCTATCACAGCGAAATTAAATGAGCTGAATCTAAAACTGCAAGGAAAGGGAAACCCAGACTATGTTTTGGTAGAAGAATTGGTTTGTTTTGAAGAAAAAAAAATTCTTTTGGCAGAAGATATTCAGAGCGGTATATTACTTCATTTTCAATTTCTAAAGCAATATCGTGATAAAACTAGTGCAACTGTTGACACGAGGTACTTCAGCACAGTTATAAAAAAAATTAAAGATGAATTTGCCGATAGATTTCAGCAATTCAAAACCAACAAAACCACTCTAGTATTCATAGTAAATCCTCTCAACACAAATAGTAACGAAATCCACATTGAGCCATTTGGAATTGATACTGGATCTCTAGAAATGCAATTGATCGATATAAAAGTAAAGCTTTGTGGAGTGGAAAATTTACAGAGTTGAAAAGCAAGTTGGAGGTCCAGAAATGTATGTACATAACCCAACAAAAGTGAGCAGCTTCAAAAGAAATGCCGCGAGTTGAGACACTTATATTCAACGCATGGAATAGTCTTTCAGATTGCTACAGTGAGATGAAGAAGTTGGCATTTGGAGTGCTGACTATCTTCGGATCGCCATATTCATGCGAGCAAGCATTCTCTTGCATGAATATAATTAAAAGTAAAGTAAGAAGCCAACTAACAAATGAAAATTTAGAGTCGTGTTTGTAACTTAAAGCAACAAGTTATGAGCCAAATTTATCCAAACTTTCTAAAACCATGCAAAGCCAATGCTCCCATTGAATTTGTTTGCTCAAATGTATGTTATCGTTTTTTTTTTATTTTAAGTACAAATTACATTGTTTAGTAAAGTTTAAATTTTCTACTTGAATAACCATGCAAAGCCATCGCTCCCATTGAATTTATTTGTTCAATTGTTTGTTATTGAAGTACAAGTTAGTGTTGTAAGTAAATGTTTAATTGTTTTAATTTTTTACTTAAATAATAAGTAATTATCTAATAATGAATAAATAGAATGATATAATGAATAAATAGATATGTTTTCTTATGAATAAATAGATTATTTAAAAAAAAAACCTTTATTTATGTGAGTACTAACAAGTGGGCTAGCATTATTAAATCGGCGCTACTAGTATTAAATCCATATAAGTTAGTTTTAGTTAGCGCTAACCTTCAAAAGACACGAGTATAAATTTGACAGCTGTTGCACTATTATTATGTGAGTTATGTGAGTTATAGCATTTTTAGTGAAGCAACTTTAGTTAGTTTGAAAAAATGGATAAAAAGGAATTTCATGTGTTAATAAAGCATTGCTTTTTGTCGAAAAAAGTACTATTGAAGTCAAGGCTGCTTGATAAACATTATTCGGACTTTGCACCAGAAAAATCAACCGTAGAGAAGTGGTTTGCTAAATTTAAACGAGGCGAAATGTGCACCGAGGACAATGCTCGCAGTGGACGCCCCAAAGAGGCTGTTACCGACGAAAACATCAAAAAAGTCCACAAAACAATTTCTGATAACTGTAAAGTGAAGTTGATTGAGATAGCTGAGACCCTAAAGATATCAAAGGAACGTGTTGGACATATCGTGAATGAATATTTGGATATGCGAAAGATCTGTTCAAAATGGGTGCCGCGCGAGCTCACAATCGACCCAAAACAACAACCAATTGATGATTCTAAGCAGTGTTTGGAGCTGTTCAATCGTAATAAACCCGAATCTTTGCGTCGATATGTGACAATGGATGAAACATGGCTCCATCATTTCACACCGGAGTCCAATCGACAGCCAGCCGAGTAGACTGCACGTGATGAACACTAAAAATGCTATAACTTCATTAAAAATGCTATAATTCACATACTAATTGCGCAACAGCTATCAAATTTATACACGTGTCTTTTGAAGGTGAGGGCTAACTAAAACTCATCTGGATTTAATACTAGTAGCGCCATCTATGTGTCAGCCTATGAACTTTTCAGCCCACCTGTTATTTATTGTTGGCAAGAAAAAATTTTGTGGCTCTTTAAAAACTTTGAAATTTGTAAATTGCCATTTTTGGCTCTTCCGACTCAAATGGTTGCCGACCCCTGGGCTAAACATGTCACTATGGGATTTCTTGCGATTGTCGCTGTTGTTTTCATGTTCCTTGTGTTCTTTTTCTTTTTTTCTTTTATTACTTTTTGTAGCCTGCCATTGGAAATAAAAAAAAAATGTTGAGTGTAACAAGTTAAAGAGACAATTAACGTATTGAAGAAGATCAAAGTAAGAATTGATGTATGAATCTGATGGGAAAATGTTAACGTTTACAAAGAAAATATGTCTCAAGCCACGTGTTTCAATAGGTGCAGTTGACTGGCGGGGATTAGAGAGAGACTACTATAATTAAAATCGGCGATGCACGGCTATGGCTCGCCATTGTTTTTCTAGCTGCCAACCTCATCCTAGTTATTTTTGCTACAAAGGTCATATGCGTCTTATATCTTTTGAAATAGTTAGGATATAATGAATGATTATAGCACGTAACACGAGATTCTATTTCAATAAAATAGGAATTTCAATGTTAGAAGAAAAATATTTTAGTCAATGCTAACTAAGTAAGATAAAAACAGATATTGCTCACTAAGCACTGCTAAACAAGTACTGCTAACAAGAGCTGCTAACTAAGATAAAAACAAGTAATATAAAAATAATTTTTTTAAAGTCAATTCCTACTTTTTTTTTCACTCTATTGTAGAAAAGTCCTTTATAAATAAAGTTGAAATTTTCCTCTTATAACTGGCGCCATCTATTGGTAGATACATGCAACTTAAATCTAAAGAAAAACTAAAATGAATTAATTAAATTTAATTAATGAATTAATATTTGAAAAAACTGTATTAATATCCAGTGTCATCCACTATAAGTTCAAAAAAAATGTAATTGAACTTGAGTGGATGAATAAAAAGTATTTTATGAACGATTGAAAATTTGAACAAGATATATATAGGGAGAGTGTGAGCTAATAGAAGGAATTGAAGGACATTCATCGCTAACGCGGGTGTATGAAAGACATTGATGTATCTAATTATCATATCATATATTATCATATTATACTATATCAATAATATCATATCACATCATATATAAACTCATGTTTGTGAAAATTGCAACAACATGAAGGAATCGTCATAATTGAATGAAATTTAATACACAGATGAGTGGTAGTGGTACAAATAAATGATTAAATGTTCAAAGCAAACAAACAATAACAAGAGATCGGAATCAGTATTTTGTGTAAACCCCACCCTCCGCAATAAGTACTGTTGCACGACGTGACATGGAGTCAAACAAATCTTGAATGTCTGCCTGAGGAAGAGCATTCCATATTGTTTGTATGCTCACCTAAAGTTCGTCTGCAGAAGCAACAGGACGAGGATCACGAGCGAGACGCCGACCAACAAAATCTCACACATGTTCAATCGGCGACATATCCGGGGAATACGCAGGCCAAGGAAGAAGCTGTACCTGCCGCATTGCAAAGAAGGATTGAACAGTCCTAGCGATATGAGGGCGGGCATTGTCCTGTTGAAATACAGCGCCTGGCAAGCTGTGAAGGAAGGGAACAGCTTGGGGGGCTGTAGAACTTCACTAATGTACCGGTTGCTGTTCAGATTGGCCACAATTCTTAGCAATTGAGATCGTCCATGATATGCTATGGCACCCCAGACCATAACTCCGGGTGTTCGTCCACTGTGGCGTTCGATAATGCACTCCGGAAAGTGGCGTTCACTGGCATAGCGTCTGACACGAATGCGGCCATCATGGTACCACAAATTAAAGCGGGATTCGTCAGCACGCCAGTCTCCATGCTGAGCGGTCCATTGCTGCCGCAGGCGGCGATGGTTTAACGTGAGAGGGATCCTGTATAAAGGAGTCCTTGCGCGCAGTCCACGCTGCAGCAGACGTCTACGAATTGATGAAGCACAGAATGAAACACCTGTAGCTATTGACCACTGTGCTGTCAATTGTCTAGAGGAAGCTGTACGGTCCGTCAGCGCCATGCGGACCAAGGGTCTATCATCGCGAGCTGACGTCACATTTCGGGGTCCACTCCCGGATTTCCGAGTTGTCCGACACTCGTCCGTCCACTGTTTCCAAAGACGCATCACTGTGCTGCTGTTACGTTGCACGCGAGCGGCTACTGCACGATAAGACAATCCAGTTTCACGAAGGCTGATGATTCTCCCCCGTTCAAACTCTGTAAGTTGTTCAAATCTTGCTCTCTTTCGTAGAAGAGGTATAAGTAACGATTGAGCTAACGTTTACCACTAGCAGATAACCCCCGATAACCATACACGTCCCGCTATAGCCGTCTATTTATTCGGATCCATCCGCCATTCAGAGGGCGTTGCTCAGCATACGCATGCGCTACGGATTTGAAATTCTAATCATTTGCATATCATGCGCTAATTTGCATTTCCTGAAAATTTCAGCTCACTCGCGTAAATCCTTCATGGTGTTGCAATTTTCACAAACATGAGTTTATATATATTTCCTGATCGGGTTTTGTTAATGTTAAGACAAAGAAGGTTGGATAATTCATTTTTATGGTGTGGCAAGAAACAAAACAAAACAAAAAAAAATGCGACGGATTCTGCATTTTAAGATTTATCTATTAAATCAGGGATGGCCAGCCCGAGGCCCCGACTTGAACATTGTTCAGGCTCGTGAGATTTATCACACTTTTACAAAATATATTTATTTTATAACGGCCAAAGGAGTAAAAACCAATGGATTAAAAAAATACGTTATGTGTGCATCCCTATATTCAAAAATGAATCGTCGAAATTGTGAGAAAAAGCCTTGATTTGGAAATAATATTCTTGTGAATATAGAAAAGATATTGCCTGTTTTATTGATGGGTTTACAGTTATGAGTTCGCAGAATAATTAAATTATATTCTGCGAACTCATGAGGAGTGCGCATCTTGGAACATCGAATATAACTTTACTTTAACTTTCACTTTAAATTGACCTCAGTAACGCAATTACCTACCCTAGATAAGCACAGTTGATTGTTGATAGCAAAGCAAAAAAGACTCTTAGTTGAAGTTGTTAGCGCTTTTGGTTCAACTTACTATACACCTACGTATAATTATTTTCGAAAATGAAATTGACCAAACACAAAACGGCCTGAAATATAATGGACGCAACGCCCATTACGATGTGCAAATACTCAAATTGAGATTGATTTGCAAATGCTAAGTGAAAGAGTGGAGAAACAAATATTGCACTAGTAGTAAAAAAATACATTTTAATGATTTAATTTTTTTTATTTCGTTTATATTTATACATTTTTTATATTTCATTTTGAGTGTTATATATTTCTCTACAATGTAAGAATGTTCACATGTAAGAATAATAGATAAACACAGTAATAAAAACTCATTATGTTTAAATTTTTCTCTTCAAAAAATGTCTATAGTGGGTCTAAATCTAATATGGGGATATATAATTTTTCATGCGGCCCGCGGAGTTGTGATGTATTACCAAAGTGGTCAGCAAGAACATTTGGGATGGCCACCCAAAAGATCTTGTTGTGATTAGACAAACACAAGTTCTTTGAAATATTAAATATTTAACAAAACAGGATTGGGATATATATATATATATATAAGTTGTGTGTATGTGTTGTTTAATTTATAACATAATAGATGATTGCTGAGTGTTAAGATTGAGCAAGTTAGAGATAATTAATGCATTGAAGGTCAAAATAAGAACTGATGTTGGTTGCAAACTTAGGGGAAAGTGTTCAAGTTTTCAAAGGAAATTATGACTCATCGCCCAAGTCACGTTCCAATAGGTGAGGCGAATTAATGTGGGTGTGGAATTAGAGAAGGTCTACCATAATTAAAATCGGTGATGCACAACTGTTTTTCTAGTGGCCAGCCTTATCATTTACTATTTTTGCTACAGAAGTCATATACGTCCTATATCTTTTGAAATATTCAGGTTTTAAAGGAAGATTAAAGCACGAAACACTAGACTCTATTTCAACAAAATAGAAAAAAGAATTGAAAATAATAATAATAATTGTTAGCGTCTGGTCTATTTCTAAAGTTCTAGAAGAAAAAAATATTGTTGGTAGTGTGTACTACTGACTAACATAAGAAACTTTCTTAATGAAAGACATGGATCTATCTCCTTATTTTGTCTTTTATGTCTTTTTTTTATCCTTAATAATAAATAGCATAAATGACTCCATTCTTTTGGCTCTCAAGACATTAGCTTTCAATTATTTCCACTCTCCATTTTAAAATTGTATTCCACAAAGTAGATGTTACTTGGCAGATAGCCCATCAAAATGCACACGTCTATTTGTAAAAAAAAAAAAATTAAATTTATTTCTGAACCAAAATTTTCAGGTATTAATAACTCGATCAATAAACACCATTTGTGATGACATGTGAGCTTGACTACTTCTCAAATAGAACCAAATAACAAAACATTTATTAAAATGTATTTAAGTAAATTCGATTGAGTCAAATTCTATCTGTGTAACTTCATTATACTATTTACACGTAAATGAATATGAAGATTCTTTTCTAAGGTATTTTTATACTACACATGAGCAAGTAAAAGTGAGTCTTTAATATTAATTCATTTGAAACGACTCATTTAATTAATTCATTTGAAATGACAGCAGAGAAAATCAATGTATGTAATTCATTAGAATTATAATGGATTTTTTTTTATTTTATGCAGAAAATAACATACGTTAAAAGAAAATTGCATCGTTAATAAGACGAGGAAAGGAGTTAAAGTCTATGATTTCATTTTCATATATTATTTTGAAATAAAATATTTCAGTTTTAAAAATAAATCTGATTCTAAGACGACATTTTTAGCAATCAATTCCTCCCTCTCACCTCAGTCTACTGCCATCGAAAAATGCAACGCCTGTCTTAAAGACCTTACCTCAAAGGGCAATGATATCATTCTGCAGTGGAATCCAGGCCATTGTGGGACCCTGGGTAATAAGAAGGATGTTTCTTTTGCCAAAAAAGGAACAGCCATCACCCAAACTTTTTATAAAGACATCTCTTTTCACTCGATGAAACTGATGATCCGAGACTTTTTCCGGTACACTCTATCTGATAATCTACTTGAAGGCAACTCATCTAAAACCTGGCTTAACTTTATTCTAAACATCCCTGATCAGCCCAGGTTTAAAGCAGTTGCCCGTTTCAGACTTCTGACGGGACATGATTATTTGGCCAATCACCTTTTTCGAATGAGAATATCTGAAAGCCCAAAATGCATGCTCCTACAATCTGGGAGAAGACGTGGATTCATCTCCCCTTCCTGTCTGCCCTGCACTTATTTCCTTTACTGTGTATGGTCGTTACTGAGAGGCTAGGGCCCTCATGGGCCAAACATGTCACTATGTGATTTCCTTCGATTCTCGTTGTTGTTTTTATGTTCCCTGTGTTCTTTTTATTTTATTGCTTATTGTAGCCTGCCATTGGAAATAAAACAAAGTTAAAAAAACGAACAAACTTATATGAAACTCAAATAAAGATGGAATCCAAAGCAAATTCCTATGAAAACTCAAACGAAGTTGAATACTCAGAATAAAGGATCTTATAAATGCATTTCAAATTTAATTGATACTTATATCCAAATCCATCACCAAAATAAGCCACTCAAATAAAGAAATTTCAACGTTTTCATGTTATAATTAGAGAGATTTTTGCCAATTATTCATTAGAAAAATATTCCTTTTAAGTATCAAATCCAGGCCTATTAATGTTCTATTCTCTTAACAACAAATGACAAGCAAAGTTATAAATTTATGTAATATGCTATATGTATATGTAACATGTTATGTATATGTTATATTTTCTGCGTGAGTTTATGTAATATGTTATATGTTATGAGTAAGTTTATGAAATATGTTTTATAAATTTGAGAAAATCAATAAAATATAAACATTACAGAAATTCATATCTGCTTAACTATTGTAGTTATATTAATATTTCTTATTATTTAAATGCTGTTATAATATTCAAAAAATTACTAGCTTAGTATTAAATTAATAGTATTCTAGTATTATTAATTTAATACTATACTATTTAATACTAAACTATACTATAATATATTACTAGTAGTAAAAACGTAATAGTATTGCTAGTTTAGTTTTAAAATTTAATAGTAAAAAAACACATTTTAAACACAAAAAATATTGTATTATTGTTTTTTATTAAATATCCTTAGAATTCTTGTTGCTCATTATAGTTTTAGTCATAACTATATGTATCTTTTCCTACAATGTTTATAATTCTGAATGAGACCAGAATATTAAAAAGGGCGATCACCCTGAAATATAGTCAGCGATTGAAAAAGAAAACTAACTTCGGCCTAGTTTTTCCACAAATACTATTTCTTAAAAATGCCTAACAAAGAATACAATTCTATTTCCTGATCTAATATGTTACTTCTTCAAAACGACCTTCGAAATTTACCCACTATTAACATACACACAAAAGAAAACATATGCAAATGATTTCCGTTAGATTAAGCATTGAAATAAAACAGAAAAGTAAAAATATTTGACATTTCTTAAATGGCATTATAATTATTCTGAAGTTCAGTTTGTAAAAATTGGTTCCCATCTATTCAAATGCAAAATTCCCACTAAAATCTGAGGAATTCAATTCTTCCCATGCTTTTTATTCTTTTAATTTTTCTATTTAGAACAGGAACTGGATTTCATGTTCTTTTTGAACCCGGATCCATAGCAATATCACACAAAAGACTAAAAAGAGCAAACAAAAACAAACAACAACAACAACAACAAAAAAAAAAAAAAAAAAAAAAAAAAATGCGAATTGAATTTTATCATGTTTTTTACTTAATAGACGGGCTAGTATATCTGCTTAGCAAATATAATTTAGCTTTGTACAACTTGAATAAATATATAACATATTTATTAAGTTCTACTTAGAAAAAGAACAAAAAACATTAATATACAGGGTAATTGTAATTAAAGTTCCACTTATAAACAAATGCTATTAATATAAAATAATTTTATGCACTAATAGAATGACATTTTTTTTTCTTTCCAATGCAGCTGGTAAACACTTAGACAGCTGGGTCTTGGATGCCTTAAGGCAGCGCTGCACAGACATTACTCACTTTGCATTACCCAGGGGGCGCATGTAACTAGAAGATAAGCCACGGACGCGGAGTAGCAATGCCCCCGCAACGTTCTACGACCCTATTAGACTTATTAGTCCTATTTTAAAGTGGATTCCGAACCACTACAAACATCCATGGCACCGCCGGGATTCGAACCCGAAATCTGAGGTACCGAGCACCAGACCGCTAGCCACTCTGCCATTCAGGTCCTGCGTTTTTAATATTTGGATGCTTATAAAGAAAAAAAAATCAAGAATGTTTTTGTACTAATGCAGGTGACAAATGCTTAAACAATTGTCTTCGATGCCTTAAGGTAAGTGCTGCACCGACGTGACTCACTTAGCACTACCCAGGAGGTGTGTGTAGCGTGAAGATAAGCTACGGACGCGGAGTAACAATACCCCCACAACGCTCTACGATCCTATTAGACCTATTTTATAGTGGATTCCGAACCACTACAAACATCCATGGCACCGCCGGGACTCGAACCCGAAACCTGCAGTACCGAGCGCCAGAGCGCTAGCCACTCGACCATTCAGGCCCTGATGGAATGACATTAATATGGATTGACACGTCATATTATGACGTCCTTTTCTACTCGCGTTTTCGCATTTGTAAGAAAATAGTTAAATTAAATGTTTAAGCAGTTTTGAGAACTAATCTCATAATTAATTGCGTGCATTGTGAGAGAAGATAATTAGATGAAAATATTTATTGAAATATGTCTTACGTTTAACGGACAAAAATACGAATTTCGAAAAATGGGAATGTTACTTTGAATTCTAATTGACGCGTCAGTGTCATAGGGCCTGAATGGTCGAGTGGCTGGCGCTCTGTACCCCAGGTTTCGGGTTCGATTCCCGGAAGTGCCATGGTTGTTTGAAGTGGTTCAGAATCCACTTTAGAAAGTAGGTCCCTGTCTAATAGGATCGTAGAGCGTTGCGAGGGAATTGTTACTCCGCGTCCGTGGCTTCTCTTCAAGTGACACGCGCCCCCTGGGTAATACAAAGTGAGTACGTTTGTAAGGCATCTAAGACCAAACTGTCTGTGTTTGCCAGCTGCATTAGAAAGAAGAAAAAAAACTGCAGTGTCATTATGTATTTTCATAAAATTCATGCATAATATTTTCATATTCTAAAGAAGAGAAGAAAGATAATTTGTTTAATATTCGAATATAATCAAGTGATTTTATATTATTATTATTATTTTACGATGTAACAGAAGGATTCATGGGATAAGAATCACTTGATGATTACAAATCAACAGTAAAAGTAGATGATATAGTCGTGAAAGTACGTGAGGCCCCACGTTGAGCGCCAGTTTGTTGTAGATGTGTCATAGTTTGTTTATGCAGCTAGATCTGCGGGTGGTCAAATGGGGAGTCGCGTCCAAGAACACATTTATTTTGACGCACATAAGTACCACATTCACATACACATCATAACTCTACTTTAAAACTAATTATACATCTGTGGAATCCTTCCAAAGATGTATAATGAGATAGTAACTAACTATTAGCTCACAACTAACGGCAGCGCCTGTTTTGCTGTACGTCCTCTAGGGCGAGAGATTTGATGCCTACTTACGATTTCTTCTGTACGACGCAAGGGGCGCTCTTGGAGTGCGTAGGAGGAAACAGGGTTGCGTAGGTGGAACCACAGTTACATCCCCTGCCCCTTCTGGTTTCGCCTGGTCGTCTCAGGGCGAGCGATTACGAGCATTGATCGTTGGAACACGATCGTTCAGATTTTCTTGACTACGTTTCTACGTGTCTCTTTCTTGACTACGTTTCCTAAACGGTCTTAAGGCTCGTTCCCACCGAGGCGAGAGACGTGAAGATTCAAGAGGCAAGCGACAAAATTTTTTCGACCCCTTCACAGCGAAACGTCAGAAATAGGAGTACGCCCAGTGAAAAACTGCTTCGAGTTGAAAGTGGCGGATTTCAAACCGGTTTCAGGCGACCGTCGTGAGGCTAGTGATGGGTCAAATCTTGTCGCTTACATCTTCTCACCTCGGTGGGCACGAGCCTTTACTGGTGATGTAGAAGTCTGGTTGAAATATTTTAGAACTTGGGACGTTCTATACTGTGATACAGCTGGGAGATGATCTCCAGTGTTGATTCGATGTTCAATGAAAGGGGGTGGTCATAATTAAAAAAAAAAAAAAAATTATAAATAAAAACAACCTTGTATGCTGCTACTTTTTGATTCAACTTATTTTAGTGCAGTTATTTCATAAATAGTTTAATCGAGGACTTTTGTTTTTTAATGTAGCAAGTAAAATAATACAAAAGCATTTATTCATTATTTAAAAATAAAATTACAATATGTAAATAATATTCAAATGTGTAGTTGAACTTATTAAAAAAATAATAATTAATTATTTTGAAACACAATAGATGTAAATTTCTCTTTTGAATAATTTTTTACATTTTAAGTTATTTATTAAATTTTATCTGCATAAATATCGTATTGGTTTTTAAACAGAGAAAAAATATAAAAAGGGGGAAAAAATCATACCAAAAGAATTATAAACTTTAGCGTAGTTTTTTTTAATGATTAAGAATATCCGTTAAAATTAGTAACTTTATAAAAATGACATTTTAAAAATTAGTAAAAAATTTTTTTTTGTATTATTTAAAACAGCCAATGAAGGCAGGGATTGAAAATAAGGAAACAAGAGTGTAAATATAATGTATATAATAAATAAACGATATTAGGAAAAAAAATTTATTAATTTTATTTATTAATACCCGGCGAAAACAGTTTATATGATTAACTGTCTATATTAAAAAAAATATTAATTTATTTAAAACAGTTAAATATTATATTTATTTAATATAATGATATAAAATTTTATTTATTACATATTTATTTTTTTATTTATTACAATATTTATTTAACATTTATTTGTTATAATTTTAAAGGATAGAAAAATCGTATTTTATTCACAAGAATCCAATGGATCAGGACTTCACTCAGAATACAAAATATTAAAATAAAAATGCTTTTGTGATGCATAATAAATAAAAACTAAATATTCTCATTTAAAAAACGAAAAATCAAAAATAAATAAACAAAAATATTTTATAAGTAATCATCAGATCATTAGCCATATACTAATGAAGGAAATGTATTATATACAATAAAAAAATTTGTGAAATAATTTTAAAAAGAATCTTTTTTATTAAAGCCAATAGATGGCAGCACGAAATATCACTTGTTTAACTTTGATTATTTAGGAATTTTCGCGAACTATTTTTTAAACTTTTTTTTTTAGAGGAATATTTAAATTTTAAACTAACATATTTTACAGCAAACATTTACAAGAATTAAGTTTAATATCCATATCATATAAACATATAACCATTAAAGTAAGGACAAATTAAAATAAAAAATAAAAAAGCAAACTAGCCAAAAGTTTTAGCATAAAACAGCCTTTTTTTATCATATAAAAATACAGAAAATAATAATACAATAAAAATACGGTACTAGAAAAAACACTAGAAAATAATTTTCTAACTTACATCAAGATAATTAAAATATATATATATATATATTTCATTAATTGAATAAACAAATTTTTTAATATAATAAATTATAAACACTTAAAAAATACCATTTTAAAGAAAAATTAAATGAAAATAATTATCTTGTTGATTAAAGCCTGTTCATTGAAATTATGGACAATAAAAATATTTTTGTAATCGCATTAAAAATTATTGTATATTTATTACAATATGAATGTCCTTTTTATTTATCGAATTAGTATGTGAAATTAAATTAAAATGCAAGAAATAAAAGTAAATCATTAGAGTTTGTGGTATAAATATTAATATTGTTAGATTATTAAAAAAATTATAAAATTGTTCCATAATTATGTTAAAAATTAATTTTTGTCTTTTAGTGAGAAACATTTGTCATACAAAATATGTTAATTTATTTTTATATTCCTGTGTACTTATGGTACTTTTTAAAAAAATTTTCGTTAAAAAAATTTAATTTTATAAAATGCAATCTATACACAGTTAGTTTTATAATAATGATTCATCATTTTTAAAGTAGAGTTAATAAGCGAAATTTATATATTTATTATATTTAAAAAAGGATTCATTAATGCATAAAATATGCATTACATTTTATATATTTTATATAGTAACACACAGTATTAAGATTAAGGAAATACACATTGTAAAGAGACTTTATTTAGAAAGATAGCCTGAAGTTTTTTTTTACCTTATAGAATTCATCATTACGGCCCACACGTTCAGCAATCTCAATCTTTAATCATATGCAATATTTTTACGGCATCTACAACTGGCCCCTAATTGTACCAAGTTTTTAATTTAAATTCTTTTAATTTTAATTTTAACTTTTAATTTTTTATCTTACTTTTATTTATTTTTAGTATTTTTTTAATTTTTAGAGTGCCATTTTTTAAATTTTTAGAAACTTTAATTTTTATCACAAAATAACATTGAGCAACCTATTAATAATCTTAAATTTATATATGAATTGGGAGGTTAAGGGAGGTTAAGGAGGTTTAGGGAGGTTAACTCTCCTTATGAGGGTTAACCTCCCTAACCCTATGAGGAGGTTAAGGGGAGGTATGAGGCAACCTATTGTAACCTATGAGGAGGTTAAGGGATCTAATCCATTGGTACTCCGTAATCGGTACGCCAGTTGCCCGAAGATTATGATGCAGAATCTTTTTATAAATGTTCATTTGTTCTTTATCATGCGTTCAATGAAAGTTGTTCATTGAGTTTAATGAACATAATTTATAATTAACTATGTGGATGGTTAAAATACAATGTGAAATATTAAAAAACATGTTAAGCTTAAAATTTTATAAAGAATACTATAATTATGAAAACACTATTCTTTAATATTTTACACATTTAAAAGTGTCATAAAGTGTCATATTATAAAGAATACTATAATTATGAAGATACTATTCTTTAGTATTTTACACATTTAAAAGTGTCATTTTATAAAGAGTACTATAATTATGAAAACACTATTCTTTAGTATTTTACACATTTAAAAGTGTCATTTTATAAAGAGTACTATAATTATGAAAACACTATTCTTTAGTATTTTACACATTTAAAAGTGTCATAAAGTGTCATTTTATAAAGAATACTATAATTATGAAAATACTATTCTTTAGTATTTTACACATTTAAAAGTGTCATTTTATAAAGAGTACTATAATTATGAAAACACTATTCTTTAGTATTTTACACATTTAAAAGTATCATTTTATAAAGAGTACTATAATTATGAAGATACTATTCTTTAGTATTTTACACATTTTAAAATGTCATAAAGTGTCATTTCTTATCTGTCAGTCTCTTATCTTCATAATTATAGTATTCTTTAGAATACTATAATTATGAAGATAAGAGTAGTATTTTACACATTTAAAAGTGTCATAAAGAATAAATAATTCCAATTTCCATTGTAGGAAGCCATTTTGTTGTTTTTCAGTAGTCCTCGTAACTGAGTATCTCCGGTATGTTACAGTAGTAGTCCAAGCACTCTGGATTCTTGATGTTGTTTATTTTTGGCACCTCATTTGTTTCAATGATCTGAGTCACGATGCTCTCCACCTTCTTGTTGTTGAAATTGTACTGAAAAATTAATTGGAAATATTTTAATTAAATTGAAAAGAAAATTGGAAAATAACGTTTTAATATTACATAAATGGTGTTTGTTTTGTGGATACCACCTTAAAATAATCTAAAATAAGTTCTTAAATCATACTTAAAACATTGTTGAAAAGTTGTTGCTATTCTACTGCAGCTGGCAATAGAGAGACAGTTAATCTTTATGCTATAAGTAAGGGCTACACAACTGTTACTCATTTAGCATTACCCAGGGGACACGTGTAGCTTGAAGATAGGCTACGGATGCGAGTAATAATACCACCACAACGCTCTACGATCATGTTAGACCGGGACTACGGTTTAAAGTGGATACCGTGCAAATACCACTATAAACATCCATGGCACCACTGGGACTCGAATCCGAAACCTGTGGCACCTAGCGCCAGACCGCTAACCATTCGGCCATCAGCCCCTCCCCCCCCCATAATCAATAAATTCATCAGACGTTCTATTGTGCGGATTAGGGTATCAAAATTTCTATCAGAAATATCAGAATTTGCACAATAATGTTTTCAATACACAACGGACATCGAGAGATATTTTTAATAAAAGTTAAGAAAAATTCTCCTGATGGTCAGCTGCAACTTAGGTGAATTTACAACGATATGTTATATCTTCTTTTCACTAAAATAGAAATTAATCGATACTAGGATGGAAAAAATAATGAAAGGAGTTGAAAAACATTTATTCAAAAATAAATGAATGGAAACAAATCTTATAAATTAAGATAATATGGAAAATTTCATTCCTGTATTCAGAATTCGGATATGACCTAAAATTCATGAGAATGATTGTCAGTAGAATGGACGAATCACTACTGTTACTCAATCTCAGTTTCTAATCTGATTCGTCAAAGTTGACATCGCGTTGCAATGGAAATGCACTCTTACATACTTTGTTTCAAATTCCCAATAAAAAAAGAAGGCATTATTTTTTTATATGATTTAAAATTGTTTTTCTTTTCAAATGCTAGAGCCGAATCTCACCGGAATGTCTTTGATTTCCAAAATAACTTCTGGCACGCAGTCAGTCCACAGTTCCTTTTCGATTTTACTTGCCACCCTCGCCCTGAAGTCTTGCGTGAAGCTGTGTCCGTCCTTCATTTTGACGAAGAGCACCACGCGACAGTCGCCGTCGTCTCTGTGCTGGTTGACGCACACGAAGTCCTGCACACCCTCCATGTCATGGACTGAAATGAGTTTAAGTATACTCATGTTAGTGAAGTGGCACCAGATAATATCTTAATTACAACGCTTTCAGGTTTATCTCCAAACATAGAATTCAGCCAATACATACGTGATATAAACATACTATAATCAGTCCAACAGTCATGTATATGTTTGTCTCCAAACATAGAATTCAGACAAACATACCATATACTATATACCAAACAGTCAATACATACGTGCCATAAACATACTGTAATCAGTCCAACAGTCATGTATATGTTTGTCTCCAAACATGTACATGACCAAAATGTACCAACTAGTTTCCAAGCATAGAATTCAAACATACTATATACTATATGCCAGACAGTCAATATATTCATGTCATAAATATACTATAATCAGTTAAACAGAAAGTAATCATTTAACTAAAAAGAGCAAATTTACAGTTTACAATCATGCAAAATATGAATAAGTGTAAATTTTGTGAGACACAAAGATAGATTGGTAGTGAGAGAGAGATAGAGAGGTGATAATAAATGGGCGTAATTGAAATAAATGGGACCCTGTTGGAGCTCCCTGGGCAAGGCTGAATTAGCCAGGCATATGATGTCTTAGTGGTGAATGATCCAAAATTGAAATGAAATCTCGAATGAATTTAATGAAATATTTATTGAACTTACTTGCAGCATATACATCTTCAGCTCCAAATCGGTCACCATGTTGTTTAAGTGTGTTGTCACTATGTAAAAAGAAAAACCAAATATTACTTGGTATTTAAATAGTACACTGGAATATAAATATTTGAATAAGCTTCATTACGAATCTTTTATAAATATGGGAAGGGCAAATAGATTCCGAAAACGCTTACAGAGGATTACCTCAATGCCTAAATGAAAAGAACACTGTAATATAATAATAATATATCTAAGCATATAACTTTATAGAATTAATTTGTAAGTCTTACCTTCGTCCAATAACAATGATACCGTTTGTCTTTGAATTTATCCAAATATGATCCTTTTGGCACCATTTTCCTAAAATATAATATAAAATTCATTATAAACTAAAAAGAAAGCCATTATTTATCAAATAAAACAATAAATGTATTTATCTTTTTATCATTATATATAGTTCTGACAAATCGCTATTTTTATTATCATAATATTTATTGCTCATGCAGATTTTCTGATACATTTTTTTTTTACATTCGTGAATTCTCCTCTCCTCTCATCCTTAACAACAGAAAAATCAGGAAGTTCTCTCTAGATTATTAAGAAGGTTTGGATTTATGTTTATATATTTTTTTATTTCTAATGGCAAGGCAAGTACAAGTAAAAAAAATAAGGTTAAAAAACAAATACAAAAGAATAAACATCCAAAAAATACAAAGATGACCGATGCCATTGCCTTAAGAGTTCTCTCGCACGCCAGTAAAGTGCTGTCTCCGAGTCGCCGTCAAGTACCGCACATCGTTGGAGGTGGTCTGTGTTCATTGGACCTGTTGAATTAAATAGGGGGCAGCCAGGGTTCGAAAAGATTTTAATGCGATGGAGGTGTTCTGCTAGGCAGTCATGGCCGGTCAGAAGACGGAGCTGGGTGACAGCATGTCGTTGCGAATTGCAGGATATTGTTAAAAGATCTTCAGCTCTCCAACGCTTTGACTTAAACTCAACTTGAGTTTGTAAGTTGGGACTTTTAGCCATTATTTGTTTGATATATAATTTTATAGAATGGAGTGACAGATCTCATTTTCTATGCTTATAGTAGTCACATTAAAAAAACGCGCACCGAAATATATCTGTTGTGAAAAAGAATCTTTAATATCTTCATAAACTTTTAAAATTTCTTTATATACTCGTGGCACAATGGGTAGCATATAGGATGGTACAGGCTGGAATCTGCAGAGGGTGCTCGTTGCAGTTGCTTTAACAATGTAGAGACTTAATTAGAATTATGTTTATATAACGTATATAAGCGTTTTGCACTGATAGTTAGATTCTAGTTTTTTTTCATACAATGCACAAATGCGGAAACATTTCTCTTAAAGGTCCTACCAGAAGGCCGTTCAACACTAGTTCGTGAGCTGCCCGTGCTATGGGATTATTTGTAACCATATGGCCATCACAACTAATTCACACTTTTGAATTCCTTAGATTGTGCATATTCCACAAAGCATTAGATTTAGTAACAATCTTTTATAAAAAGCATTCAACAACATAAGATTAACGAAGAACCAATTATTGCCACACATCAAAAGTAAGAAAGCAGATCAGACCAAGATAGTCAGTGCTTGGTAAAGCTCCTGAACGTGTATACAAGTGGTGTATAATCACTTGTATAATATAATAGCACTTGTTTAATGTAATAAGTATATCACTTTGTATGCAACTTAGAAGTTCGTTGCTGCATAGAAATACTGATGAGCAAAAGACAGATTGCTTGGTAAGGCTCATGAACTTATATACCAATAAATAAAAATATCACTTTGTACGCAACTTAGAATTTAAAATAGTAATAATCAATAAAGTTAATGATCAGCAAAAGCCTCATTGAGTCGATCCAGAGGTAAATCCAATTGCACAAATCTTACACTCGAACATTTCTGCTTTGCACTAAGAAAGAAGTACGGTGTTAAAATTAAACATCTCAGCATCAACTAACCAACTAACTAATTGGCAGCGCAATTCATCTTGGACCATGACCGTCTTCCTACTGGCAGATTCAAAAACAGGAGATATTTCCTTTTTAAGGAGTAGGATTTTCAAACCTTACGCCAAATCTCTACAGCCATATTAGACAGGGGTCTGATGGCCGAGTGGCTAGCGCTCTGTACCACAAGCTTCGGGTTCAAATTCCGGCGGTGACACGGAAGTCTGTAGTTATTCGGAATCCACCTTAGGCCGTAGGTTCCGATCTTATAGGATCGTAGAGCGTCACAGAGCCCAATCCGACTTCTTATCGTCCACATCATTCCCAAACTGTAAAAGGGCATTTCAGCTCTAGGCATAGTGATGTGGTGTGGTGTAGTAGTAATAGCCATATTGGACAGGAATCTATTGTTAAAAGTGTATACCATTACAAACATCCATGGCACCACCGGGACTAGAACCCGAAACCAGTGACACCGAATGTCAGCGAATATTTATATATATATATGTAAACCAGAAGGCCCAATGGTGTATAGTTTAAATTTGAAATTTTTTTTCTGAATTGCGAGTGATTTACAATTTCGAAACTAATATTAGTGGATCTTGGCATTTCTCTAAAAGGCCTTTTTTGTAATAAATTATACATTAATTAATGTTTTAACTGCTATGTGTTTGTTTTTTTGGGGGGTTTTCTTTCAAACAATGAACTGAATCATGCCAAACAGTTTGTTAACCGGTAATGTGCCTTAAAATGAGATATTTTAAAAAATACTTATGCAATTAATATTTTAACTTCTCCTTAAGTAATAAGCGAATAAATTTATGTAAAAAATTTAAATGGTATATCATACGTTCGAATTCTTACTGACCTGGATATTTGGATAGATAAGTCTTTTTCATGACACTGTTATCATGGTCCTGCCAGAGATATATAGGGAATCCAATTGTGGGTGTTGCAACGACCAGTTCTCCTTTTTCATCAAGAATTGAATTTCCTGAAACAGTAATTGGAAATATTATATGCCTCAACAACTTTTATTCACTTAATATAACTGGCCTTTTATTTTTTTATTCATTGAAAATAATTAGTATTGCAATAGTAATCTGTATAGTTCAGAAATTATATCAGAATAGTGAGTGACTTTTGAAGAAAAAAAATTTAATTCGTGCTAATCATAACACATCTATTTAAATTTCACAAACATATAATGAATTTTAAAATTTTAAACAATATATAAATTCAATTAAATTATTTGCAAATCCACTTAAAAATGAAAATATGAGGAAAATACTTTCGCTCAAGCAACTAATTCAAATTGGTATGAATTACGTCTTTATGCAGAGTTCCATACGTAATTTCGAAAACTCGCTATAAATGAATTTTATAATATATGTGTGTATATTTATTTATTTATACCTGCATATAATCCGCAGCTTTCATGAATTTAAACTAAGATCCATCGAAATAGCTAAAATGTACACTTGTAGTGTTGAGCAGGTTGCGCAACGAGATTGTGATTGGGCGTGGTTGAGTTGAGATACCTGAGGTATAGGTTTTAGAACTCACAACTTTATTTACAAACACAGAAAACCACACATGCAATTAGATGCATACAATGTTATTTAACAAGTTTAAAGATATATAATTATAAATTCGAGGAAGGACCACACTTCTAAACCGAAAATCCGAAATTTGGATAAGCGCTGGATTGCGCGAAATATATTCCCTCTCCGGGTGAGAATCTATAGGCCAACTTGCCATTTCTCCAGAATAATTCCATTGGCCATATATATTTCGATATAATTCACTGGCCTTTTCTTCGGAGGCGTTCTCGCCAGTGGGTAGGAGGAAGCATGGATATACACCCACATTATAAAATGTGGTACATGATGATAGCATTCCACATTATCTTTCCTTGTGCGTTGTTTATGTGAATCATCACTACTTGATCATATAAAATAATTATTTTAAAGCAAATATTTAAAAACCTATTAATAATAAATCATTCTTTCACACCTTTTTTTTCTCATAACAATTGCACTATAATATGTCCCTCTTCTGTTACTACTGAACAGATCTTTGTAAATGACGCATTTGCTATAATATATATATAGAATTTAGTACATTTTTTTTTCTATATTTGGAAAATATCGAAGTATTTACTGAATGGAAGTAAAGTATTATAATTAATAAAAATATTATTTTTTCACTTAAACAATCTCTTAAAAAAACAAAAAATGTACCTTCTTCATCATAACATTGAATGTCTAATGCCAAAGCTGGAACCTGTACTTCTCTCGCATAAACGGGAGTATTGAAATCCAATCCAGAAAAAGACTCATAGATTTCTGTTGCTCCTACAGAAAGTACACATTTACTATACATTGAAAAATAAATACATCGAATTATACACGTTCTTTTTTTTCAATTCCTACTATTATTCACACTCTCCCTGTATAGTTTATCTTGTTCAAATTTTCAATCGTTCATAAAGTACTTTTTGTTCATCCACTCAAGTTCAAATCCTTTTCTTTTTGAACTGGTAGTGGAGGACACTGGATGTTAATAAATTTTTTTTCAAATATTAATTAATTCATTAAATTTAACTAATTAATTTTAGTTTTTTTTAGATTTAATTTGTATGTATCTACCAATAGAGGGCGCCAGATATACATAAAAAGAATGAATGAAAATTATTTATAAAGGACTTTCTGCAATAGAGTGAAAAAAAAGTAGGAATTGATTTTAAACAATTTTTTTTATATTACTTGTTATTTATGTAAACAACAATCTATCTTCTCTTGTATCAAAGAGTACAATACGAAACTTACGTAATGAAATGTTATGTGGTAAACAAAACTTACTACAAGAAATGATTAAAATTAAGAAAATACGTAAATATCACACATTGGAAAAAAACCCCAATGTACAATATTATCAAAAATAAAGTGAATATACAACGTTATCAAAACTTATTTGGGCAAATGTTTAGATTGCAGAGTTTAGAATTTTTAAGTGTTTTTATTTTAGAATTTAGAATCAAATTTTATAAGAATAAAATTTAAAACGAATTTTTATGTTTCGAATTTAAAATAAAATTTTGCATGTTTAGAATTTAGAAACCTTTTCTATTTCTTTAGAATATAGAAACATTTTCTATTTCTTTAGAATTTAGAATTCATTTTTATGTGTTTAGAAATTAGAATGAAATATTTATATCTTTAGATTTTAAAATGAATTTTTAGTTAAGATTTTAAATTGGATTTTTATGTTTACAATTTAAAATAAATTTTTTACGTTGGGATTTAGAACAAATTTTTATATTAAATGTTATCTTTTGAATTTAAAATAAATTTCTATGTGTTTAGAATTTAGAACGAATATTTATATCTTTAAATTTTAAAATAAATTTTTATGTTTAGAATTTAAAATGAATTTTTATGCTTAGAATTTAAAATAAAATTTCATATGTTGGAATTTAGAATTAATTTTTATCTGCTTAGAATTTAGAACGAATTTTTATATCTTTCAATTTTAAAATGACTTTTTATGTGATTAATAGTTAAAATGAATTTTTATACGTTAAAAATTTACCGTAAATTCTCATAAATTTTTCAAAAGATTTTGACAACCTACCATAGAGACTAGAAACGAAAACGTCTTTTTTAACTTTACTGTGTAAAAAGAAATAGTTCTGAGCCTTCACAGGACTTCCTCCAATAGCAATGATCTTCAGATTATCCAGATTTGTGTTTGGACCTGTGAACGAAAAGAAAATGAAGCTTATTAAATAATAACTGATATTTACTACCGTGCCCAAAAAGTAAGAACAATTATTTTTTTTTTCAAAAACTCTTTATTGTTATTCTTACAAATTTATTTCATCACCTTCAAAGTAATCCCCTAAGGACACAATGCACTTATGCCAATTTTTTCTCCAATCCTCAATGCATGCTAAAAAGTCATAGGTAGGGATGACCTTCAAAGCGCGCACCGTTTCACGTTGAATCTCTTCAATCGTCTCAAAACGGTGTTCCCGGAGTGGTCCTTTGAGTTTAGGGAATAGCCAGAATTCGCACGGTTCTAAGTCAGGTAAGTACGGTGGTTGTGGAACGATATGGGCTTCATTTTTGGCGAAAAAGCCACGAAGAATCAATGCAGTGTGAGCTGGCGCATTCATTGTTTTCGGTACCAATCGAGATTTGACGCGTTTGAGGCCCAAAATGGAATGAACCAATCCTTTTGAAATTTCAACATCCTCAGCAAGGTGTCTAATTGTAAATCGACGGTTTGCAAGCACCAAATCTTTAATGTTTTGGACGTGAGCTTCGTGGGTTGAGGTTGGTGGTCGACCAGCGGATTCTGGACTTCAACGCGTTCTCTGCCTTCTTTGAACTGTTTATATCACTTCTAAACATTTCTTTCCGATATAGGAATGGTCACTGAATGCTGTCTGCAACATTCTGCAAGTTTTCGCAAAGCAAAATTGAATGCAAGTTCTTTGCTCGATTCATTCAGACAGTTCAAAAATTGCCGGAATCACTTTTAGCGTCTCACAAAGCCAAGCGTAACTCAAACACTAATGAATATTTTGACGTCAAATTTCCCACAGATGTCAAGGAGAGTGCCAGCAACCTAAAAAAAATTTGAAATTCCATAAGACGTGGGAATTTTAAATTGAAAATTGATCTTACTTTCTGGACACAGTAGTATGTTAATAACAGGAAACAATAATTCTTATAACAGTCGCTTTTTCGTAGCCTTTAAGAAATTCTTTTTATACCTATAAATTTATCATTTTTTAAATCTAAATAAGAGTGTATTTTTGGGATAATTAAAAACAATAATTTATTAAACTATAAATATTTTGATGATTTTAAATTCTATAAAATACTTTTCATTTTTAAAATTTAATAGCTCTTTTAAAATAACTTCCATTTTCAGTTAAACATAAATATCATTCTCTTTATACTGAAATTTATTTCATAATGTAGTTTTTATGATTAATGCGAGTATAAACAAAGGCTTATAACATTTTTAATCAGAAATTGTATAAATACATATTAATTATGAAATATTCAAATTTCATGTTTGTATTTATTAAATTATATCTAATATAGGTTTTTTTATTTAGCTTTTTATATTTGACAACATGCATTGCACTTGATTAATGACAACTTTACCAAGGCTAAATTCTATTGTGTTCCTAGAGTTCTTATGGCGGATATCCCTACAGTTTGATGTAAGGAAAAAAAGATTCAATAACTGGGGAGTGTTTATTTTAAATTGCCATAACAAAACTGTTGTTGCTGAATGAGTTGCATTTTTACCGTTCTAGCGCCGAATAACCTCCGACTTTGAAAACTACAACAGACTTAAGCCAGACTTACCAGGGACAATGTTCAGTTTCTCCAACTTATCCACCATCGAAGTTACCAGAAAGGTATAGGTGACCTTGAATTCAGCAAACACGTCCCACATGTTCTTTCCCTGTCTTAGAATCAGAGGGTTTCCAGCGTACAGGAACAAGGTGACCCCATCAGCTAGGCACAAAACGAACTTGTCCCACAGACTCCAACCGACCTAAAAAGCAAGTCGGGCTGTTTTTACTTCTGCATCATATGTTTACCTTGAATGACCAAAACAGATAAAAATACACAAAAACAGAAAAATTCTTTCATCATTAAAAAACTAAAGCTTTTGTGCTTAATAAAAAAAAGATTCAACAAGAAACCTGAAAGGACAACAGTTTCAGAATCGGACTCCGCCTGTCTCTCAACAGACATTTCTCATGACTATGTTGAATACGATGTAAACTGATGATCTGACGTTGGACTGACGATGGGCTATGATGGACTGACGGATTTGATCTGAATTTACTTTTATGTGAAATTTGAATGCGTCATTTACTAATTTTTTTATTTATTTATTTTATCCTGTTCAGATGACAATTGTTTTATTGCTGTATTCATAATTAAACTTAATTTTTTACTTCGATCTTGAAATTGACTTTTAAGTATTTTGACTTCTTTATTGTTTCGCTTTTAACTCTTTATACGTATAACAATTATTTTATTCTTATTCTCATCAGCATTTAAAAAAAAAGCACCTTTGTTTGGCTCAGCGTAGCCAAATCTGGCTCTTGTGCCATTAACCCCTCCCCCCCCAACTCACCAACCAACCAATCTGAATCATTTGAATTGTATGTTACTTACCTAATTAATAAAATAAGCAAGATAGTTATATGGGAATACAGAAAAACCTATAAGTTAATTGGAAAAAAAAATATTAAAAAAATTTCTTTTTATTATTTTTAAATTAACTGTTCCAAATCTCTATTCATTTTGTAAATTAAAATAAGTGGTAAATGGCGTTAAGTCCTCCCACGCTCTGGCAGAAGAGCCCTCTGTGGCGTTCAGGAGAAACGGTCAGTCGGACTCGAGACTGACTCGGACTCGGACTCAACATCCACTCCCGCTCAGAAACGTTTAGTTTGCAGTCTCTCATCCCGATAGGAAATGTATTTATGGCCTCTCCGAGCATTAGTTGGCCTACAGGCAATCACCAGGAAAGGAAATATATTTCTCTCACGAATCTATAATCACTTTAAAATAATTATTTTATATGAACAAATATAAAAGTGTGTGTAAAATAAAAAAGTATATTTTATATGTCAAATATAAAAGTATAGTGTTAGTGAATATAAACATACCACAAAAGAGATAATGCAGAATGCTATCATTATGTGTAACATTTTATAATGCGGGTACGTAACCTTGCTTCCTGCTACCCACTGGCAAGAGCGGTCAGTCGGCCTACTGACTCTCCTCCGGAGAAGTATATTTCGCGTATCCTGCGCATAGCAGAATTTTGAATTTTTGGCTTAGAAGTGAAGTCCTTCCACGAATCTATAGTTATCTGCCTTTAAATGCGATAAATACTGTATGTTTCTAATTGCATGCTTGTGGTGTTTGTGCATGTGTCAATAAAGCTCTGAGATCTCCAGCTCGTGCCTCAAATATATTACCCCTACATTTACAATCTTGGTGTCCAACCTGCGCACTAAAATCTGGCGCCAGAACATGTGACTCGTATCCACACCACTATAATTATAATTTTAAAATTTATTATGTGTTTCCATAAAATTGGCCTACTGTAACTTTTATATTTTATGCTTTTTAAAAAGTAATATTCTGTAAAAAAGCTACTGGACTTATTTTTACTAGTAAAGATTTTAAAAATATTAAAATTTTTAGTTTCAATTAGATTTTCAATAACTAAGCAAAGGAACCGATAGATAAAATAATTGTTAATGTGGAATTAATTACAATTGTAAAATGGCACTCACTGGATAACAGGTGTGTATCACTGCGCCATCCTTTAGATCGTTGGCCAAAGCTGTGATCGTGTGAGATACGAGAGTCTGAAATTGAAAGAAATATCAATTACGTAAAACATAAAAATAAAAATAAAACAATCAGGTTTGTTTCAGAATAATCTTATTTACTAAAATCGAAATTATGCAATGTTCAAATTACGATCAAATAATCTTTATTTATTTCTTACTACATAAATTCAAATATAAAATTATCCATTCGGATAATACATTAGAATAAGAATCATAACACTCTTATCCATCGTCAGAGTTTTCGAGATCACCATGTGATCATACCTATAGACCTTCTTAGACCTATTTGATCTATGGTTACTTAGAATGAATGATTTAAGCCCTGTAAAAATGTTCGTTTTGGCAAAGCCACAGGGACAAATAGGAAGAGGACGATCCAGGTTGCGATGGATAGACACAGTTGAAAAAGATTTTTCTCTACTAAAGGTTAAGAATTGGAGGACCATTGTCACCCAGAGGAATGCATCGAAAATAAATGCATTCATGGATTATAAATAAGCTTCTGGTTGGAATCAACATTACAAATAGATCACTAGTGAGAATTATATTTTCAATTTGTTGCACAGCCTTACCAATAAACAGCTGGGAGAATCGAAATTACATGAGGCTTACAGTAGGAATTGAGCTCTTGTACAGCATTACCAATAGAACACTAGAGGACAATTGCGATTATATTTAAAATAAGCTTCTAGTGGGAATCAACAAATAGTTCATTAGTGAGAATTGTACTTTCAAACTGTTGTACAACATTACCAATACCACTGTAATACCACTGTTTTCAATCGCTTATATAAATTTTTAAAAAATATTATTGATGAAGAAATCTAATAGTTTTCCGTAAAATTTGCTTGTGAAGTTCGAGTAAGTGCTCATAGATTTTTTTTAAAGTATTTAACATCAGATGAGAGAATAGGAATTGAACCATTAGTAGGAATTCATTCTCATTATAAGCATTACCAATAGATCACTAGAGGGGAATATATCTTAAATTTTACAAATAAGCTACCAACAGCAGTTGAACTTTCGTACTCTTGTACAACATTGCCAATAGACCATTTGTGGTAGAGTGATATTACGTTATAAACAAGCTTCTGGTGGGAATCAACATTACAAATAGATTGCTAGTGAGCGCTGTATTTTCTATTTGTTGCACGACATATTATAAACTTACATCGTAAATTGGCTACCAACGGGAATTGAAATTTGGTTCTCTTGTACAATATTACATATAGGTGACCAGTATGATTGTTTCGAGGAAACAGACGTTGCATGCATGGAAGGAAACTTACCCCAGCACAATGCACAAGTCCTTTAGGAAGTCCAGTAGTTCCCGAAGTGAAATTAATGCAGATTGGATGATTAAAGGGCAGCTGTTCGAATTCGATGTCTGGCACCGTGCCGTCGGGAGTTTTTCCTGAATTGAGGAAATCTTCCAGGAAGCAGCTAAAATGGAAAAGTAACAGTAAAATGGAAGCACATCTTAATTAATATGTTACTTACGTTATGTTACTTATTACTTACTGAATCACTTACCTGTTTTTAATATTCGAAATATCCCTCGACAGTGTACTTTTCCTACTTGCTACAATTATGACTTTCTCCAAAGTCGGAGCACCTGAAATGTCATTTAAGAAAATTCACTTGAATATTAAATGACGATAATAATTTATTACATCCTCCTTTTTCAATTATCAGTTAATAACACGAAGGAAACTTATGAAAATTCATTTTAATTATTTTTAAACTGCATTGTTACAATTTTTAATGAGAATAGAAAATAAATTATAATACAAAAAACACACAATTAATAATTAATTGTTAATAAAGAATTGGGCTTTTTGAACTATATGGCACCAAACAGACAAAAGCTGAGTTATTAACTTCCGTATACTTTATTTTTGGAATGGACATTAAATTCCTAAAATAGTATGTATGGCAAAGTAGTTTAATGTTCTAGTTAATTGCACGCTGATTCATGGTGTCCTCAGTTTTGATATTTCGTTTATTAAGTAATAATTGAGAAAACTTATACAAAGAAAGCTTACATAGTGCTTTTCGTAGAAAAGCAGAATAAAACAAATTATTATTATATACTTTTGTAGAATATTTTTTTTTGTTCTAATGCAGCTGGCAAACACTTAGACAGCTGTCTTTGATGCCTTAAGGCAAGCGCTGCACCGACGTTACTCACTTAGCACTACCCAGGAGGTGCTTGTAGCTTGAAGATAAGCCACGGACGCGGAGTAACAAAACCCCCGCTACGCTCTACGATCCTGTTAGACCGGGACCTACTGTTTAAAGGGGATTACGAACCACTACAAACATCCATGGCACCGCCAGAACTCGGACCCAAAACCTGTGGTACCGAGCACTAGCCACTCGGCCATTCAGGTCCCCTTTCGTAGTATATAAGAATATAATATTAATAATTTCGTAGAATATAAAATGCAGTGCTACATTTATTATTATTGGATATAAAACAAATTCAATAATATTAAATTTAGCACTGCATTTTTAATTTCAAACTTAATGTAATTCATTATCTATAAAATAATTAATGTACCTTGTTACTTTAATCTCAAATTTATTGTTTAGTAACTAAAATATTACTTGTCAAAGGTTAAAATTTAATTTAATTTAAAGAAGTATTCAGTTAAACATCAGATATAAACTATAAAAAATGAAAAAAAAATCGTAAAAATTGAAATTGACATTGTGGAAAACATTGTAAACATATTTTCTTTTTACCAAATGTCAGAGACTAAATTGTTGTTGAGATAAATCAATTCATTGCCTGTAACGAATGAGCTTAAATCGAAATGTACGAACTCGTTCCGATTCATAACACGTAATTTTGACTGCGGACATAATTTCTACGAACTCGTTCATGCGTTTTGATTCAAACTTGATTCGTCTAACAACTCATTCAAGTGTTTTAATCAAACTCGTTCATGCATTTTAAAATAGGGACATAAGTTTTTCAAGCAAAACTGATAAAGGATTGATCTTTCATTATGTACTTTATTTCACATTTAGGAATATACACACAGAAAAAGCTGCATTTTTCAAATTAAATAGTAAAATAGATTCAAAATTTTTTTACCGTTTTAGTATGCATTACTTACATTACAATAATTTTTTTTTTTAAATTTCAATAAATATTTTTTATCAAAGTATTGTATTATCTATTACAGAATTCCTCTGTATTTAAATTGTCTATTTAGGATATCTATTTTTTTCCTGTTGCTTTTTGAATCCTTAGTCTACTACAATGCATTAAATCGGTTTTCTATTACAATGAATTAAATCATTTTTCTATTTTATAATGCATTAAATCGATTTTTGTTTTTTTCTATTGTACTTTGTTTCACATGGGCCTGATTGGCCGTGTGGCTAGCACTCTGGCGCTCGGTACCACAGATTTCGGTTTCGAGTCTGGCGGTGCTATGGTTGTTTGTAGTGGTTCGGAATCCACTTTAAACCGTAGGTCCCGGTATAATAGGATTGTAGAGCGTTGCGGGGGCATTGTTACTCATCGTCCGTGGCTTATCTTGAAGTTACACGCGCCCCCTGGGTAATGCAAAGTGAGTAATCTCTGTGCAGCGTTTGCCTTAAGGCATCCAAGACCAAGCTGTCTAAGTGTTTGCCAGCTGCATTAGAAAGAAAAAAAAAACTTTGTTTCACATTGATGAATATGCAAGCATAAAAAGCTCCATTTTTCAAATTTCATTTTTAGTAAAATTGATTCACATTTTTTTTTTACCTATATAGTATGCAATTCTTACATTACAACAAATATTTTTTAGAACTTGAATAAATATTATTTTTATCAGCGTATAACATTAACTATCGCAGAATTCCTAAATATTTAAATTGTCTTTATAGTAACTTTTTTTCACACGATGTTGCTTTTTGGATAACTGGCTTTAAAGCAATGCTTTAAATTATTTTTTTTTATTTTAAAGTAAAAAAAATGAATATTATTTATATAAAAAAAAGACTCTTACATTCCACTATATGTTCTAGATGATCAATGTTATGAAATTCGACTTGTGTATCAACATGATGATCGATACATATCAGAAACTTAGGTTCCAACTTGGCGACAATGTTGGCAGCTTGCTGAAAAAGAAACAAAAATAATGATTATGTTGACAATTAGCTTAAGAGTATATTTATTAAGAAGTACATTCCCCCTTCCTGGTACTAAAAAAGTGGCGTTTCTCTCGGCACTACAGGCCGTGTGCTAAAAGCCATTACAACTGCTTAACAAAAAAAAGAGAGATCGCGCTGCAATGGGTCCCAGGCCACTGCGATGTACAAGGAAGCGAAAAGGCAGATGCTCTGGCCAAGCCAAGATGCAATATGAACCACCACTACTACTACTACACCACACCACATTACTGTGCCTAGAGCTGAGTTGCCCCTTTACAGTTTGGGAAGGATGTGAGTGAGAAGAAGTCTGATTGGGCTCTGTGACGCTCTACGGTCATACGAGACTGGAACCTAAGGTTTAAAGTGGATTCTGAACCACTACAAACATCCATGGGACCTCCGGGATGCGAGCCCGATACCCGTAGTTCCGAGAGCTAGAGGCTAGCTACTCGGCCATCAGGGCCCATGCAATATGAACCAGCCAAATCGCCCTCACACCTACAGCACCATGAACAGAAATGTGACCAATTAGGTCAACAATGCGAGAAAGCAGGTCGCCAAAGATAAAAGGTGGGAGAATCTCTACATACCGAAGGAACCTCCCTAGGTGAGTCGCGGTTGCCACTTTCCAAAGGACTACGGGGCACGGCTAACTACAAAAACATCTTAGCAGTATCGTGGCCGCTGAGTCGCCAACCTGCCTCTAACGGCACTGCAGACCAATCCCATTTTGCACCGCACTTGATGATGCCGACCACGACAGAAGATACTAAGGGATGGCAAATCTTTACTGGACGACACGGCGTCGAATGGCCGACAGGCCTCGGTTGGGGTTGTCTGAAGTGAAGTACATGCTTATTTTATGCATGCAGTATATGTATATATGTATTATTCAGTTTTTATGGACAACAACTCCCCATCCATATCTGCCCATTTGGACACACTTATTTACTTCCTTGCTGATAAAAATAATACAATTGTAATTGAGAATTGTAGATTAAAAATTGAAGAATTTATATTCAATATAATCCCGACTCGTGGCTCAGTCTAATATGACTCTACGTCATATTAGACAGGGATCTAGGGCTGAAACAGGATTCCAAACTACTACAAACTTCCATGGCACAGCCGGGATTTGAGAATGAAAAATGTGGTACCGAGAGCAAGAGCGCTAGACACTCGGCCATCAGGCCCCGGGCATTAGGTTTGAGGTTCAATTCGTGTTGTAAACACTATTTCAAAGAAGAGGAGACTTGATGGCGTTTTGAATGTTCAGCCTCTTGCCTTGTTAGTCGGACAACCTGGTGGGAGTTTTTCTGGTTTCTCCCATACGATATGCAAATGCGAAGTAGTTATCCATAAAAGTCCTCCCGGAAGGCACTGCCCTCCCTTGTCAAAGACGCGGAGTCAAGTCAGACTTCTACCTACGGATGCTCAACCAAAAACAGAAGCTGCCCTCTTCTTCCTTCCACGAGACCGCACGGGTTCATGGACTTGGTCTAAAATGCTGCTATTGACCCGACCAAGCGGGAAAAGGAAAAAAAAATATATATTCAATATTATAATAAGTAAAATATTGCTCCTTTATTTTCAGAACTCATAAATAAAGTTGTACTCACCGTAGCTCCCAAAAACGGTTGTGGTCCTCCGAATACAGCACCTATACTAACAGCAGCCAAATTTGCAAAAATGGCTTCTTTTCTATTGGACAAGTAACCTGAAAATGATTCCAATTTTACTTTAGCTATCAAAAATAAAAATCACTTCTCACGTTCGGAAAATATATTGCAAACATTTGCTTGCTATTATTTCTTAAATAAATTATTTAAAAAAAATATTCTTAGTAACAATGTTATTTTTTTATTAATAAAGTTCATTAATAATTAGTTGCAAGTATTTTAGTTGCAGCTAATTATTAATGAACTTTATTAATAAAAAAAATAACACTGTTACTAAGAATATTATTATTTTTTTAAATTTTCATTTAATTCAAAGGATGGTAAATAAAATGCATTTCTACATAGATATTTGTAAGATATTAAAAAGGTAATTAGACCTCTTATAATTATTAACGAAAAATACAACTGAAATAGTAATTTTTCTGGTTCCCTTTGCAAAATATAACATTTTTGAATGAATAAATTTTAAGGAAAAAAACAGCCATTTACCAAAATTTCAAACTCGTTGCAACTATATTTTATTTATTTTTTATTACATCGAAATCTACACCATTATAATACATATCAATTAAAAGTAAGTGATATTTCCCTTTTTTATATCACATATTAATATTACATTACATGTACACTATTATATCACATGATATAATATTTATATCTCATTATAAGATTATTCAAACATTTTCCTTTTTTCCCCACATACATTGTGAAATATTTTATAAATTATGTTTCAAAAAATATAAAAAGTATAGCATTATGGAATAAGTTTTCTAACATAATCTGCTTTAGGATGTCTTTTCCATGCTTAGTACACGCCATGTTGATATTTCACGTACAGGGCGGGCGTCAAATGAGAGAGCAGAGCTCCATTTTCTATAATTATACTTGAAAGGATCATAAACAAACGGCTTAAAAAAACAAAAACTTATTATTATTATTATTATTTCATTCTTTTTTTTTTTGATAATTTTGTTATGGAAAAATATTATGCTGTGTTATAAGTAAGATGTTTTAAATAAATCAATTTTAATAATATAAGTTGGCCAAGAATTCCCTGAAATTTTTTCCGCTTGTAATCTGTTATTTATTCAATTCCTTCTATTAGCTCATGCTCTCCCTATATGTTATTCTTTTCCAACTAATCTAATCAAGGGGCTTAAAGCTTAAGAAACTTCTCTCATTCACAAAGCAGGAGATACAGGTTTCTAAGCAATCAAGGTTCTCCGTCAATCTGGCAAATCGTCGTCATTACCATTAACTCTTATTTTCATGATTGCGTAGTTTTTTTTATGCTGTTATACTGTTCATAGACAGGCTAATGTAAATTCTATATACATATATTTCTCAAAATTTATGTGTGTGTATTCGCCTATACACGACCACATTTTACATCCAAATTTTAAAATTTTGCAGGGATACTTCTAACGAAGAGTCTTAATTTTAAAAAAAATCGGAAATGTGACCAATATTGACTGCAATTTGGCTACTCGTCATGGCTGGCAAATTTAACATGGTGGAAGTTATCTTTAACGTTGTTGTACTGTCAGAAAAAAATTGACATAAATAAATAAACAAAACATTTTAAAGCTGAATTGCAACCACCTAAAATTTTGTTTCATAAATAAGAAAAAAAAAATTGCATTGCGATGTTACCAGTAAAAATGTCCCGGACAGTTCGCAGTTTTGGGAACAAAAAAATTTGTTGGCTTTTTGTTGTCACCAAACGGGAAAAAAGGTGTAGAAATTACTTACAGGCAACTCTATCGCCCGCCTTCAAGCCGTGCTTCCTGAACGCTGCTGCGTAGAGTTTCACTTCCTTGAACATTTCCGCGTAGGTCACTCTCTCACTGAACCCAGCTTCATCTGAAATGAATGGGGACTGTTAGTAAAGAAATCAAATGATGACTGAGTCACAGCTTTAAAAAATATGTATACGGAATGCTTTATCTTAATATCAATATAAATGTAAGGAAATTCTACAATAGCAAAATATGATTCTAGAAATTTACGAATCTGGCAAATCACCTACTTGCAAGAAGAATTTGCATTCGATTTTATAAATCGAAATTTATTTGTTTTTAAGGAGGTTTAAGTCCTAGTTTAGCAACGTAAAATTTTTTCCCCCATCCAATTTGGTATAACCTTGCCGTGGTGGATGGGCTTTCCACTAACAGTCTCACGACTCTTGAATGACTTGGAAGTCATTTTTTCCATCAAAAAACCGAAACAATCAAGTACATTGAACGCTACAGTTGGTTTAATGTGCAACTTGTACCAAATATGTTGTCATTTCGAGTCAAAATATCACTGGCAGCCGAATTCACTTTCTGTATGCCACTTACAGCGCCATCTATTAATACACTTGAACGTTTTTTAAAGCCGTACCGTTTCCCCCTTCTTCAAGTATCTTCAGTTCAAATTTGTATTCATTGTGACGAGTGGTTCTTTTTTTTACAACATTTTGAAAGTGGATTATAATTATCCTGCACTTGAGTCTTAACTTTTCTTTTAATTTTCCTGAAAATTAACTGAAAATTTGTACCCTACAAAAGTTTCACATTTACTTTCTCCTTAAAATTGTTAGATGAAAAGTTATTAAGCTACATTTTGAAATTTTATCTCTTTGAAACATTTGAACATGGACATGTTTTATTATTTTATTTACATTTTTAAGATAAATTACTTCTAGATACGATAATATATCTTGAAAAAGTGTACAGTTTTTCCGAATAAGTGCAATTAAATTCGATTAAAATTTTTGAACTGCCTTGATAAAATATTTTCGCAGTTGGTTGATTTTCCACGAGCTTGAAATACATTTTTTTAATTGCTTTCGTATAGATTAGAAATAATTTTTGGTTAATTCAGATATTACCTTTGTCCATTTTTCATGCACTATAGATTTTAGCTACTACTTTGTGGATACTTTATATTTTTTGAATTTTTTTATGCTTTCACTCTAAATGTTTGAGTTTAGTGTTCCAGAATTTCCATTTCGTCCAGAATGACAAAATTTATTTTATAAATATTAAAATGATAGTGATCAGAATATAAACTATACTATATTCTGCTACTTCCTTGAATTCGAATTGTTTCGTATCATACATCCATTGTTTCGTATCATTCAAGAAAACTTTCTGAACGTTTCGAATAATAAATTCGTAACGCATTTCAAGAATATTGACATAATTTTTTTTGTACTAATGCAACTGACAAACGCTTAGACAATTGTCTTCGATTCCTTAAGGCAAGTGCTCACCGACGTGACTCACTTAGTACTACCCAGGAGGTGCGTGTAGCTTGAAGATAAGCTGCGGACGCGGTGTAACAATACCCCCGCAACGTTCTACGACCCTATTAGACTTATTAGTCCTATTTTAAAGTGGATTCCGAACCACTACAAACATCCATGGCACCACCGGGACTCGGACCCAAAGCCTGGGGTATCTAGCGCCAGAACATTACCCACTAGGTCATTCAGGCCCTTATTGACATAATGAATCATATAATTTGTTCATTTATCATAATAATATTTTCGATAGAAACTCAATAAACTACTTAGTAATTATTGGAATTTATTGGTAAACTTATTAATTATTGGTAAACTATTTAGTAATTACTACTTATTAATTATTGAATAAGAACAGCATTTTGAAAGTTGGACTTTAATTATAAACACCCTGTACATCAAAAAGCTTTAAGATATATTGAATAAAAGAGTATATGCTAAAAATTTATGTAATTTAATTTTTCTAGAATGAAATCTCCCTTCATTTTTTGTCAAGATTTTTTTTTGTTCTAATACAGCTGGCAAACACTTAGACAGCTTGGTCTTGGATGCCTTAAGGCAAGTGCTGCACAGACGTACTCACTTTGCCTGACCCAGGGGGCGCGAGTCACTTGAAGATAAGCCACGGACGCGGAGTCACAATGCCCCCGCAACGCTCTACGATCCTATTAGAACCGGGACCTACGGTTTAAAGTGGATTCCGAACCACTACACACAACCATGGCACCGCCGGGACTCGAACCTGAAACCTGTGGTACCGAGCGCCAAAGCGCTAGCCACTCGGCCATTCAGTCCCTTTTATTTGTCAAAATAAAATTTGAATGTTTAAAATGAATATGCACATATGAGTGAAAGAAGAAATGTTTATATCAGCAACTTACCGGCATAAATAAGAGCAATTCTGTCGTCTCTATACCGGAGAAGATTTTCGGCAAGATTGAACCTAGCTCCGACGAACCATTCAACATCGGTAATATTTTCTCCAGTTTTCCTGAACACCTATACGAACAAAAAAAAAATTGAAATTTATAAATATTTAAGAATATATAACATAGGGTGATTAAATTTAAAGTCCCACTTTCAAAATGCTGTAAAAAAATCAGTACTCGTCACAATGAGTTCAAATTTCAAATGAAGATACTTGAAGAAACGGAAAACGGTATGTCATGAAAAAAAGGTTCCACCTATTTTTGCCATCCAATTTGGTATGACCTTTCCGTGGAGGATGGACTTTCCACTAATAGTGTCACAACTGTTGAATGATTTGGAAATCATTCTTTCCGTCAAAGAACCGAAACAATCAAGCTCAGTGAACACTACAGTTGGTTTAGTGTGCAACTCTTGCCAAATAAGTTGTCATTTCGATTCAAAATATCACTGGAAGCCGAATTCCATTTGTTTATGCCGCTTACAGCGCCATCTATTAATACACTTTGGAGCTTTTTTTGATGCCGTGCCGTTTACTCCTTGTATCTTCAGTTCAAATTTGAACTCACTATCTTTTTTTACAGCATTTTGATAGTGGGACTTTAATTATAATCCCCCTGTATATACTCATTTGAATATATGCATTTTTAAATATTATAACATAATAGTCTGAAAACATATTTTCTATATCTTTTTAAACTTGGAAATAATTATATTGTTTCAGGAAACTACAAAAATTTGTGGATATTACAATAAAGAACCATAATAGTTGGGAAAGAACACACGCACGCAATTTGGGGGAATACGGCTATTGCCATCTTCCTAACGCTATAAGCAGATTTTCGGCTTACAGATTTAAAGTATTCATACTTAGTATATACACGCGTATTTTCACTTCAAATGTACAAGGATTTAGCACATATTTTTGCTAACAGGTTTTGCAGCTTTTTATTTCCTACTTCCTTTTTTACCAATCTATTGCACAATTTCAGAAAACGGGCTTTGAGATGGTGATGTTTTATTGTTTGATTTGACGCTCTGGCGCTCGGTACCGCAGATTTCGGGTTCGAGTTCCGGCGGTGCCATGGATGTTTGTAGTTGTTCGGAATTCCCTTTAACCTATAAGTTCCGGTCTAATATGAGTTGTGGGAGTAGAGTTACTCGCATGCGTAGCATATCTTCAAGCTACACGTGCCCCCTGGGTACTGCTAAATGAGTAACAGCGGTGCAGCACTTGATGTGGTGCAGCATAAAGATTAACTGTCTCTGTATTGTCAGCTGCATTAGAACGACATGTTTGTTTTGAAAATAATTCTCAAAATTCATTCTTAATGTCTGGCAATTCTGGCTCACATAAATATGACGGGTTTGGCTAATAAATTGTAACCTTGGCACTCTGTATTTGGTGAATAAAATAGCTGCCATAAACATTGTTATAATTGTGAAAGATATAATAATCTGCCTGCGGTTTAAATTTGATAATTATTATTATTATTATTATTTTTTTTTTTTTTTTTAGAATCGCCCTGATTATTTATAAAGGAGAAACAGCTACGGAAACAGCAAAAGGAGCTACGAAAAATCAATGATTATGTTGTAGGTCTGGTTTTTTTTTTAAATGTCAATTTAAAATTTTTTTTTTCTGTTCGTATCATGGAAAAAAATTATTGCATGTTCTCTTTTTACATTCTTTCTCTGTTTTCTTTTAGTACTTCAATTCAGTTACAATTATTTGTATTATTTGAAGATTATATTATTATATATAAAATTTAACTTTATTTTTTTGAATTAGTTCTTCGTTCTTTTTTAAATAAATTATTTATTTATTTATTAATTTTTTTAATGTTCCTTTCGCTATACACTAAGACATTACATTGAAAATTTTTGGAAATTTAACAATTTTATTGGAGATATGATATTTTTCATACTTATTTTTATTATTGTAGTGTGCATGTTGGACAACCAGATTGTAACTGGGTGTGGCTAGATGCAGATATTTCAGGTACAGGTCGAGAAATCATAGATTCATTTACACACGTAGAAACACCACACATATGCAATTAGAGACAATACAATATTAAATACATTTAAAGACAGATAATTATATATGCGTGGAAGGACTCCACTTCTAAGCCGAAAACCCGAAACTCGGATATGTGCAGGGTGCGTGAAATATATTTCCTCTCTGGGTGAGAGTCTGTAAACCAACTAATACTCAGGGTTACGCTAAATCTTAACATTTACCAGAATTCTCCGAAAATAATAATATATCGGAAAAAGTAAACAAATCAAATTTTACATTTACTGTATAAGATTGATGAAATATTTTTCTAGTGTGCAGGTTGGGTAACCAGCTTGTTAATGATTGTGGTTAGGTTGAGATACTTGAGGCACAGGTTGGAGAACTGACAACTTTACACACAAACATTTTAAACTTTCACACACACAAACACCACACATATACAATTAAACAACATTTAACACATTCAAAGTAAAAGATAATTACAGCTCAGTGAAAGGATTCCATTTCGAGACTAAAAACTGAATCTTGGCTACGCACAGGGTGCGCCCAGAAGTGTAGGGTTGAGCTAAATATATTTCCTCTCTGGGTGAGAGACTGTAACCGAAACGTTTCTTAACAAAAGCGCGTGATTGTGCTTTCTTTCGGGTGTGAGTCTCGCTGCCGAATGACCATTTCTCCTGAACGCCACAAAGGGCGCTCTTGCTAGTGCGTAGGAGGAACCATGATTACATTATTTAATTAATCAAATTTAGTTTTGCTTACTAAATTCATAAAAAAAATCCTTAACACGTAGACATACCTCAGAATAGGGTTGAGAAGCAATGACACCATTGTAATGCCAAATATCTTCCCAAAAGTTTATGAAATTTTCTACGCTCCACTTGTGAAGATCCCAATAAGTATCTAATGACAAAAACAGAATATATTTAAAAGCACTTTAACATTATATCAAATGAGTTATGCATTATTTATCACATTATTTTATAATGAATGGAAATTATTTCCCAATATTTCAAAGAAAAAAAGATACATACAAATTTATTGGTACATGATTTAACATGATTATTATACAATTATTAATGATTTTATTTTTAAGAACGTATTGGTTAATTAAAGTTCATATAGTTTTTAATAAGTTTGACCAATGTAAACACAACGGCTGTCTATGACTATAGTCACAAGTCAAAAAATATCTGTGAATAATTGGTTGTATATAGAATACTGCACCCTTGAGGAAGTCGCCAATCTTGCAACCCGGAATATTTCGCCAAGCTTCCACCAATTTCTTTACGGTTACAATACTCTAGAGGAATTCCTAACTTCTTTTTTCGAACAATATAATGACTATTTATTTCTACTTTGACAGTTATTAGCAAAATTTTTTAGTTACAGTAAATAAAGAACATAAATAAATATGCTTTTAACTATTTATTCCAACAAATTATTCATTACTATGAGATTATAATTATAACCTATGTTTACAGTATGATACAGAAAATAAAAAAAAATTTATGATGTTGCCACTCATGAAAATACAAAACAAACAAGAAAAAGGATTTTTTAATTTATTAATAACTTATGTTTGATTGTCAAATAATTATTTTCTTACTTAAATTCTGTTGAAATAATTAAGGTTTCATAACAACCGATATTTGAATTCGCGCGAAAAAACGTTACTTTTAATTTTTAGAACGTTAGTTCACGGAGAAAACGTCGATCGAAAGCATTAAATAAATTTTAATGTTTCGGTTTTGTGATGTTACTTTTTAATGCTGTTGACATAGTTAAGGTTTTTATGGCAACCGTTGTTTGAATTCGCGCTGAAAACCGTAATTTTTCAATTTTAGAACGTTATTTTACAGAAGAAAAAGGCTGCTGGAACGTATTAAATTTTTCTGTGCTTTTCTGATGTTGTTCTTGTTTTCTTCATTCATTTGATAAGGCTATGCACGGACAGGTTTTAATAAAGCAATAAAAAGATCATTTAAGCCTCCAACAAAGGATAGATCAGAATAAAATGTAAGTTATTCTTTAGTTTCTTTTTTTTTTTTTTTGTTTGTTTACTTGGCGATTTAGTATCCCAGTGAAGGTTTTTTGCGTAATATCATTTTACCCTTACCAGGTGCATTCATTACTATGTTTATTTGGTGACTTGGCGACTTGATGCCTTTGGTACAAATGGTACAGGATTCTAGATTTTAATCGAATAATTTAGAAAAACCAAACGGATAAAATATTAACATTATGTACACATTATCAAGATAAAAATCTAGGTCAATAATTTTGAAAAGTTTTCAATAACTTTATTAATATTTTAATTTAGATTTTTCAATATTTTTTTATATTTAATACTTTATAATAAATATTTATGTGAAATGCTAAATTTGTTAAAATTCGAGATAATTTTTTTAAGGATAATATAAGGAAACTCACCAAAACGCTTGCCGTATTTTTTTTCTATAATTTTCTTAAATTTTTCTAGTTCAGTGTCTTTCACTTTTTTGTTCCAAACAACAACTGGAGAATTCTTTCCACTACTTTTGTTTTGTTCTGAAAGAAAAAAATGGAGTGTTAATTTAATTGCGTCAATAAAATTTAAATAACATATATAAAAGATATTAATTTTATTAATATATTTTAAAGATATTTAAGCTTAAGTTTTATTTCAATGAAATGAAATAATACATATAAACGGATTTACAAAAATTTCCGAAATTAACCTTGTTTCTAAAATTCGATTTTGAATTTAGAAATATTTTTTAACAATATAATATTCTGAAGCCTATATTTTTTTAATAAAATAAAAACAAACTTAAAATACATTTAAAATAGCGATTTTAATCCATGAGATGCTTGCAAATAAACTATATGTTAGTCTTTTGGCCAAATCGCAAAATAGGGGCATTGTGACTTAACGACTTATTTGTACTTATCGCCAACTGGGCGATAAGTCATGTTGTAACCCGTTTGCAATTCACCCGTTGTTTTGCAATTCACTTCACTTACAATCGCAGCCCTTTCTTGGCGCACTTTGGAGAAAAGATTTTTTGGGGCCAGATCCTAGTCTCTATTCTGCGATTTTACCGTCTGCTTTTTGGTTTCTATCTTATCTTGATGAGTTACAAGATAATTTTTTTAAATACAGTTTTGTTTCATTATAATTTACTTATAAAAGAATTATTAGAATTATAATCAAAAATTTTTGGCCCATTTTTTTAATTTTTTTATAGAAATTCAAGTATAAATTTAGTCATTTGAATTGCACATTGGAATCATTACTATCTTCTGACTCATCGCCAGATTAGATATCGCCAGAGGTTAAGAGATTAGAATACGATACAAAATATAATATGTAATAAAAATAAATATAAATATGTAAAAAAATTAATTATTCGAATAATTCGGAGACGGAGACAAATAATTCAAACAGAGAAAAATTAATTATTCAAATAAAATCTGTATGATGAAAATTCAAACAAAAAAAAATTAATGCAGCAACTACAATTAGAAACTCATATTAAAGCACAATATTTTGTAACCAGAAAAAAAATAATAGTAACAGCAAAAACATAAACTAATAAATAATATATAATAGAGGTTATAATTAAATAAAAATACATGAAATATTTATCAAATTTTTAAATTTATTTAAATTTAGTTTAATTTTAAAATTAAAATTTAGTTTAATTTTATATATATCTTTTTATTTCAAAAAATTAAAAAAAAAAAGGTTTTGAAAAATTTGATGCATTGTAAAATTCTGTTAATTTCGAAGGATAATTAGGATTCTAAAGATCCGAAAGGATTTCAAAGGATTCGAAATGGTTACACAGATTAGTAAAAATATTATTTTTAAGAAAAAAAAATATTTATATTATTTTTTATAAAATTGAAATGTTACTTTTTTATTGAAAATAAAATCCATAATAAAATTAGATGAAGAACATCTAAAGTTATTACTAATCTGAAGCAGCAGTGGATGTTTGAATTTGTAAAATTTTAATTTAATCTTTTTATAAAATATATTCATAATGCATATTTGAATTTTGAAGTAAAACCTTATTATTTTGTTTCATATAGTATTCTATTAATTTTATTAATTAATTTTAAATTTTATTATTAATTCATTCTATTAATTTTTAGTAGTATATTGAATTATGAATTTTATTAGAAATACTTTAAATTCATTTATACTATAGTTTTAGTTGGTTTTCAAATTTCGTTTTTAGGTTAAGACATAGAAACATATAAAAAAAAATCAAACGTTTGTAAAATGGGCTACATGTTGGAATACGGATAAAATTCTAGAAAAAAAAAATTAAATAATTTTTAAAAATGTAACTAAATGCCATTTAAAAATCATGAAATTGCGTCAGTCACATTTGCTTGAAGTTAGTAATCGATTTTATAAAATAAATTAAAAAATTTGAAAGGAAAAAAATGAAACTTTAAGGCAAGCTATAGTTTAGATAAAACATCTTGCATTTAAAATTTATTTATCAATTATATATATATTATTTAAATTATTATTATATTATATATTATTTATTATGTATTATTTTTTGTCAAATGTTTTTTAAGGCTAGTCAGAATGTTCCAAAAAAATGTATATTATTTTATTTGTATATATGTAAATAATATAATGTAAAAGAATGAATACAAAAATTTTATTTTAACTTCTACTATTCTTCTAATTGAATTTTTAAATTAAATAAACTACCAAACTGAATAAAATGAAAAAAAAATAATGAATAGAACACTTAATAAAGAATTAATACAAAAAATTTATTTCAACGTCTACTATAACGTAACTAATCCAATTTATTATTTAGTTTTAATTGAATTTTTAAATTAAATAAACTAAAAATCTGAATAAAATGAAAAAAATAATAATGAATAGAACACTTAATAAAGAATTAATACCAAAAATTTATTTCAACGTCTACTATAACGTAACTAATCCAATTTATTATTTAGTTTTAATTGAATTTTTAAATTAAATAAACTAAAAATCTGAATAAAATGAAAAGATAAATAAATAGAACACTTAATAAAGAATTAATACAAAATTTTATTTCAACGTCGACCATTCTTTTAATTGAATTTTTAAATTAAATAAACTACAAAACTGAACAAAATGAAAAAAATAATATACGGAACACTTAATAAAGAATGAATACAAAAATTTTATTTCACCGCTACTGTTTTTTTAATTGAATTTTTAAATTAAATAAACTACAAAAAAATAAATAAATAAAATGAAAAAATATATATAATATATAGCACTTACCAAGCATATCACCAGCCATCTTCTAATGGATTATAGAAAAAAAAATAAGTTGAGAATAGTTGCACACTTATATATACGATTAATCGTTCTATCGAAATATCAATACCTTTTCACTTCACTTTAAAATGTTCTTTTATTAAATAAACGCTTATTACTAAAGCAAGTCATCGTTTGCTATTGATGTAACTAATCCATAGTCTGTAACTTTCATTATAATCCATATGTGCTTACATATTTTTTCTGCGATATTATTTATTGAAGGCCATATATTTTATTTTACTGAAAAATCTTTTTAATTGAAGGTCATACAATAGCTACTTTGTAATAGAGATTTGGCAACACAGTGTTTGTTGTCACGTGTCATTTTTAATTAACTTTTAAATGCTATTAAAATTGTAGAAAAATATGTTCACGCATTCTAGAAATTCGGAATGCATTTATAATGCGATTTAGAGGAGATTGAAATTCGATTTCAGTTATTTTATTTCATAATAATTATCGATTTTTCTAATCAAATCATCCGATACATTTTGCAACGAATATTACTTACAAAACTCATTGGCAATATTTATAATGAAACATCTACTTGATATTCTGTGGGCAATTTTGAAACAAATTATGGCAGTTAAATGTTTTTGTCTAGCGAAACATTGAGTTTTATCATTTTGCGATCTCAAATATCCCTTCAAAAACGATCCAACATTGTCATAAAAGCTACTGGAGCTTAAAATATTTGGATTTTGATAAGCATGATTTGTTTTAAATTATAGTCAATAAATTTCAGAAAAAAATTAAAAAGTCGAAACAACTGTGATTTAATGAATTAATTTGTAATCGAATTATGAAAAATACTTAACTTTTTTTTTCTTTTCAAAATAATTCACTCATGCATGTTACAGACTACAATTAAGTGAATTTAGAGAATATATTTGCAGATTTAATCTTTTTATTATTGATTTAACTTACACAACTACATTGGTTCCCAAAATCTAGGGAAAAATTATTAATTATTATTAAATCCTATTTGGTGAAAACTTTTATCAAGGCTTCACAAGTTAGCCACTAAAGACATAACATTAGAAATCTTGTTATTATTGATTTAACTTACACAACTACATTGGTTTCCAAAAGTTAGGAAGAAAATCACGAAAAGTTATTAATTATTTACCCCAATTTGGTGAAATCTTTTATCAGTACTTCACAAGTTAGTCACTAAAGACAGAACATTAATTTATTTTCTTTTAAAAATATTCCAAATGGAAACATTAAAAATACCATGATATTTAAATTCAACGTGTGAGTAGTTTCAATGTATATGAACACCTTTAACAAAGACATGACAACGATGTTTGAAGATTAAAATCATAGATCTTTATTTAATCAGATGGAAACAAAGCCCATTGTTGGGTCAATGCATTTCGAAAGGGTTGCTGGGTATGAATTAAGGGCAGCAGTACGTCTCTCTAGAGGATCAAATATATGCTGATATAGCATTTTATGAAGCTTGTACGCAAAGCCCCATACGATTATTGCAACTTCCGTTTTTAAGTCGCAATGATTGTATGAGGCTCTTGGTTTTTACATTTCTATCCACGTCCAAAATTAAGAGATCGATTGCGATTAAGAGATTCATTTGTATGTTTCCTTATGTTGCAGTTTGACTTGAAAACCCGCCCAATTATTTCATTCTGTAAGTAAAGCCACATTCACACAAGTAAATTGAGCGGCGAGACATAAAGCGTTGACCAATCACATGCCCTAGCGCCCCATGTCTGAGGTTGGGGATGGGCTGACGCTTCCAGCATCACTACTCAACGCTTTTATGTGAATACAACGTAAATTACATTCATTTCATAAATATTTTTTACTTTCACCCATCCTTATTCAGAAAGGACATGCATCTCTATTTGCACTGGAGATAACCGGTATTTTGTGCGTCGCTCAGTTCTTTCGCTTTCTAGTGTGGACGCTGCTTTTGAGGAAGAAAATATAAGGTGAAAACGTATGCTGTTTAAAGGAATACATCATAATCGTAATTATTGTAATGATAATGATATTCTTTATGAGTCTTTTCTTAAGTGGGGCTCGTATGTCACTTCAGCGTTCTCCGCATAACTTATAAATCGGACGGGGGAATAAAAATTCCTCGGACGACTTTAAAAGGTTAGTGGCCCACATCTGCGTGTAGGGTGGGAGGAAATTCGCGAAATTCCTACCAAATAGCTTGACTGTCACTTCCAGACGCTTTCTTGTGCAATCACAATATTCATCAAGTTTTTTTTTTTTTTTTTTTCATTTTTGAAAGCAGAAACTTCAACATACTTCCGAAGTAGATTATATATACAAAAATTAACAAAATGGATTATAAACTGCTGTAATACTATTTTTAAACCTATAAAAATTGATAAACGGGTAAGAAGATCAACATCAACAGATTACATCAATTACATCAACAGATTTTAAAATTTGTTGTTGTCATCTCTTCCTATTTCAATACCATCCTTTTCACCTTCCTATGCTTCTTTTCATAGCAAAAAAAAAAAACCTTTGTCATATCTTAATAACGCTTTTATGTCCATGTGCTGAAATCTATATTATCTTGTTCTAGATTAGATGGCTTGGTGATAAAAGATTATGAGTTCTACAAAATTAGTCAGCATTTATTTATACAGTGTTTACAATTACAAATCGCGAATCATCGTGAAAAAATTTATTGCCAACTAATGTTATTATTATCTTGTAGTGTATAAAGTACCGCTGTTTAGAAATAATTTTATACTTCAAAAATGATATGAAGGGAAAAATTATAAAGTGTTAATGTGCCACATTTACAATGTGGAGGTTTTTTTTTTTTTTTCTTGGATGTAAATTGGCTATGTGGAAATGTAAACATCCTTTTCAAAAGCGGAGAGGATGAGTCAACTTCTTGTTGGAGGTGCTAGTCAGTTATACTCAGCGCAGTTTTTTTTAATATTAAGTAATTTAAAATTCATTATTCAAAAATTATAATTATTTTCATTGCATTTAAAATCTTTTAGAAATGAATTTTCTTCAACAATTAGGTTGTGGAGCTTGACAGCTTGCCAATTTTTTGCACAATAGAACTGTACAAGAGTACTTTATTACACTTCCTTACCCCTCAAAAAAAGTCAGTATAATAGCATAGGGCCTGATGGGCTAGCGCTGGTACTACAGGTTTCGAGTTCGAGTCCCGGCGGTGCCATGGATGTTTGTAGTGGTTCGGAATCCATTTTAAACCATAGGTCCCGGTCTCATATGACCATAGAGCGTCACAGGGGTCCATTCAGACTTCTTCTCACTCACATCATTCCCAAACTGTAAAGGGGCAAAATCAGCTCTAGGAACAGTGATGTGGTGTGGTGTGGTGTAGTAGTAGTAATACAATAACATGAACAAAAATAAGGAATTGCCATAAGAAGTATTCGAAACTTTTACCATTACTATGAATGTATACCTAACACGTATGACAAACCGACTACCCGATTCAAAGATATTAGACGTTACCCTGATATTAGCAGCAGTTAGGGCGACGCATGTCCGAATCTAAAGTGTTTCCTAAAAAAATGTTCTCGAAGTTCCCTCACAGAAAAAAAAGCAATAGGGGATGAATCAAGAAATCGAGGGACCGTTAAATCAGGAACCAGAGTAACTAAGAGACCACTTCCAAAAATTTTGAAAAATTTATTAAATTTAGTTAAAATAAATGTTAAGGGATTCTAAAATTTCAGATTTGTATGATAATTAATTATAAAAATATTGTGTTTCAAATAATCCGAGGTTTAATGGAAACTCCATTAAAAGAGAGTTAAAAAAATCTGTCATACCTGGAATCCTACAAAAGTAAGATTGCCAGAATTCTATTTTGAAAATATTTTTCTGTAATACTAATTCAGTTATTAATTTGAAGACACCAATTATTTTTGCTTTATTTATACTTATATATTTTTTTTAAAAAAAGCAAAATAATCTTTTTTTTAAAAAAAATATACTGTATATTTCTATCCGTCTATAAATTTTTTTCAGACTTCCTATTCTATAAACTTCCTTCTCATTTTTTAAATTTAATTTACAAAATAAAAATTAAATTAAATAATGTCGAATTAACTTTGATGGATGAAATATAATACTTAAAAATACGCTGTATTTTTTTGTTTTTTTTTGTTTTTGTTTTTTTTTTGGTTGAACATTCGTAGAAGTTTACTGAAATTATTGAAATAGGCACAGTTTAAATTTTTCAGACCTATACAAACTGCATTCTCATTTTTTTTTTTAATTTAACATATAAAATAAAAATTTAATTTAATAATGTTGAATTAATTTTGATCAATGTAATACAATACTTAAAAATATATTGCATTTTTTTTAACATTCGTAGGAGTATTGAAATAGGCCCAGTTTAAATGTTTCTGATCTCCTATTCTACAAACTGCATTCACATTTTTAAAAAATTTAACTTACAAAATAAAAATTAAATTAAATAATGTCGAGTCAATTTTGATGGATGAAATATAATACTCAAAAATACGTTGCATTTTTTTTTTTTTTAATTCTCCACGACCCTCCCATCGACAGACGATAATGGGAGGGCATGGATTTCGGGGGAGGGGGGTATCTTTTAAGGCAGGGGTGGCCAACCCGCGACCGCATGCGATCCGCCTTAAACCTTTTCTCGGCCCGTGAGATTTATCATATCGCATACATAAATTTTAAAACACTAAAATCGACTTTATTTTTTGAGTTAAATTTATTATTTTTTTTTGTAGCTTATGTTATTTTATATAATGATAATACACTTTTACAAAATATATTTATTTTATAATGGCCGAAATAGTGAAAACCAAATCATTAAAAAATACATTATGTGTGTATCGCTATATTAAAAAAATGAACTGTCGAAATTATAAGAAAAAATAAACTTTGATTTTAAAATAATATTCTTGCCAATACAGGATAGATAATGCCTGTTTTATTTATGAGTTCACAGAATAATTAAATTATATTCTGCGAACTCGTGATGTTCGCTCATCTTGGAACATCTAATGTAACAGGTTGTAATATGAATATAAAAATGTCTATAGTGGATCTAAATCTAATATGGGGAAATATAATTTTATATGCGGCCCGCGGGGTTAGGATGCATTTCGAAAATGGCCCTCAAGATCATTTGGGTTGGCTACCCCTGTGTTTAACTTTAAGATGATTATCAGATCAGTTTCCGAATATTAGTTATCAGATGATGCAATTAGGTAAGTGAATAAAATAAGAATAAATTGCCATTATGTGTGCATTCATATATATTCAAATATTAAGTGTCGAAATTATGAGAAAGATTAACTTTGATTTTAAAATAATATTCTTACGAATATATGACTATTGCCTGTTTTATTTATGAGTTTACAGTTATGAGATCGCAACATAATTAAATTATATTCTGCGACCTCATGATGGAATATCTAATATAACAGGTTCTATGTTTCACTTTAAATTACCTCAGTAACCATCCCTAGAACGCACAGTTATGCGTTTAGTATTATTATTACTTTATCTATGTTTACATGCAAGAATAATAGTAAACCCAAAAATAATGACTCATTATGTTTCCATTTTTCACTCCAAAAGAATGTCTATAGGGGGTCTAAATCTAATAAGGGGATATAGAATTTTATATTCGTCCCGCGGAGTTAGAATGCATTTCCAAAGTAGTCCACAAAATTATTTGGGTTGGCACACCCCTGTTTTAAGGATTAATATCTCGCATTTGTCTATTCTGTGTGAGGAAAGAAAATTTAAGAAAATTTTCCTACAGGCAGCCTGATTATTGATGAGAAATTCTTTTAATCTTTTCAATCGTCATCGATTTTTAATATGAGTCTCAAAATCTTTGAACAAAATTAGTTGAGTTTTAAGTACTAAAATTTTCAACATACCATTTGTGCACTGTTGCTTCTTGTAGGAATAATAATAATTTCCTTTATTCTGCGCCTTGGTTTCATTGCTGGAAATAGTTCCACCACTATAACTTGTTAAACCTAACATGATACCAACGTAAACAAACCTACAACCGAATGTTTACGATTGCAAATGCCGTAAAAGAAAACTGGATTCCGTAAACAGCTTTATAAAAAGGTTGGAATTCATTTAATTTTGCCTTCAAGAACGCCAAAAGTCTGAAAAACGCTATGATTAATGACGAAAAATACGACCCTAAACAGAACAGGCGATTAAAAAGGAGTTATCCTTCGAATTCCAACACACCCAACTTAAGATAATTGTTCGAATAAACTATAATCCGAACGAATCAAAATACCAAAATTAGTTCGAGGTTAATTGTTGGGAACCCGTTTAATTAAACATTTGTCAATATTTCCTATTAATAGAATGGAATTCAGTAATTATGCCATATCTTGTGGTAATACACATTATCTAAACAAAAGTGTTTGCTTCGTTAATTTATCAGCGAGTTTAATTTAATTAATTTTACTTTAAGTTTAATTAATGAATTTAATTTTAATTTTAATTAATTAATTTTACTTTTTTAATTAATTAATTTTTTAAAATAAATTTTTAATTAGTATATTTAAAAGCGCGCGAAAGAGAGAAAAGGAGAATAATCAGGAACAGAAATGTTCACAGTTCTTCAGTTCGAATTTGAACTCATTGTAACGAGTGGTTCTTTTTTTACAGCATTTTGAAACTGGGATTTTAATTATAATCACCCTGTATATAACGTGTGTAACTTTGTATCGTTTCTAAAACATGTTATTAAGAAAATAAAAATTATTTTTCTAATTGAACTGTAAAGGGATGGCATTATATAATTGTGACACAAGAATATGAGTGCATTTAAAAAAAAGTTTTAGTTATACTAGCGGAAAAAAATCTTCTCACTAGGGAGTTTTCTGGGTTTATGAGAGGTCTGGTAGATGTGATGTAGTTACGTAGAGAAGCAACTGGTTAAAACTTCAGAGAAATTGAATGTTTTATTCATGATATACAGCGACTTATTAAAAACCAATCAATAAGTTTGTTGACCCACTTTCGGTCTTTATGCAAGATGCTATCAGGTTTGGCGGTTATTTACCTGCAAGGTTATTTTGTTTATCAGCCAGATACAGGAATGGTTAATTGGCGCTGTGTATCAGATTTCAGGGGTGCCTAATCCGCGACATATACAAAATATATTTATTTTACAATGGCCAAAATAGTGAAACCCAATGGATTAGAAAAATACATTATTATATTCAAAAATTGTCGAAGTTGTGAGATAAAATTAACTTTGATTTTAAAATAATATTCTTGCAAATATATGATAGACATTGCCTGTTTCATTTAGGAGTTTACGATTATGAGTTCGCAGAATAATTAAATCGTATTCTGCGGACTCACGAGGCGCTCGTATCTTGGAATATCTAATATAGCAGGTTCCATGTTTCACTTCATGTGACCTCAGTGACCATCTCTAGACACGCATAGTTGATTGTTGATAGCAGAGCAAACCAGATTCTTAGTTGAAGTTCTTAGCGCTTTTGGTTCCACTTACACATGCGAATCGTTTTTTTTTTTTCTAAAATGAAATTGACCCAACACAAAACAGGCTCAAACATAAAGGACGCTCCCCTGCAACACCCATTACGATGTGCAAATACCCAATTTGAGATCGATTTGCAAAAGCTAACTGAAAGAGTGGAGAAACACATATCGCACTAGTAAAATAAATATTTTTTAAAGATTTCATTTTTTTTAAATTTCGTTGCATGTATCTTTTTTTTCTTTCTAATGCAGATGGCAAACACAGACAGCTTGGTCTTTGGATGCCTTAAGGCAAGTGCTGCAGAGACGTACTCACTTTGCATGACCCAGGGGGGCGCGTGTGACTTAACGATAAGCCACGGAGTAACAATGCCCCCGCAATGTTCTACGATCCTATTAGACCGGGACCTACTTTTTTTAAAGTGGATTCCGAACCACTACAAACAACCATGGCGCCGCTGGGACTCGAACCCTGAAGTACCGACCGCCAGAGCGCCAGCCACTCGGCCATTCACGCCCCGCTGTAGGTATCTAATTTTTGTATTTCACTTTTAGTGTTATCCATTTTTAAACTGCAAATTTTATCCGTTTTTAAACTGTAAAACTGTAATTTTTAAAAGGAATTTAGTGCTAAAATAAATTAAAATAACTGCCTTAATTTCAAAATCTTTCACAACTAACACCAAAAATATTAGCGTAAATGTTGAATAATTAAGGATGTGGCTAGCGCTCTGGCGCTCGGTACCACAGGTTTCGGATTCGAGTCCCGGCGGTGTCATGGATGTTTGTAGTGGTTCGGAATCCACTTTACGCCATAGGTCCCGGTCTCATATGACTGTAGAGCGTCACGGAGCAAAAGTCAGACTTTTACTTAGGGGTGCTCCATCACGACAGTAGCTGCTTCCTTCTCTTTCAACTGAGTCCATACGGATTCGTGGGCTTGGTCTAGATTAGATATCTACCAAGTGGGATAAGTAACAACAACAACATATTTAAGGAAGTAATTTATTTCTGATATTACTGTATTTTTAAATTTGTATATATATTCAATATGTATATATTTGCATTCAATATGTGTATATTTATATTTGTATATATATATATAAATATTCAAGACCTATTTTGTTAAAACATTAAGAAATTATTTTTAAAAGCTAATACTGAACTAAATGAAATTAATAACTGGTTTTGATTTAATTTTAGTGATAATGAAATAACCTACTTAATGTATTTCTTTTAAGATAGATCTTTGATTTGTCAACATTTTATTGCTAACGTATATAATACAAAAATATATATTCACCTTAAAAATCATTTAAAATTTTTTTTTCATTTAGAATTTTTATTTGTGAATCGCATATATATATACAACAGTTTTAAAAGGATTTTTAAGGTGAATATATATTTTTGTATTATATACGTTAGCAATAAAATGTTGACAAATCAAAGATCTATCTTAAAAGAAATACATTAAGTAGGTTTTAATTAAATGTATTGAAATTATGGATAATCTTTACAACTGAAATTTTTTCAAACCCACAATTCCACATTTTTCATTTTCGTTTTTCTTTTCTTGAATTTAATTTATTAATTTATTATTATTATTGAATTTAATTATGAATTTAATCTAATAATGTCAAGCGAAATCTTCTGGTTAAAATATAATAACTACAAAAAATATACTGTCAAATATAACGTATGACGTATAAATGTAGCGTTTATATAACGTATAAATGTAGCGTATATATAACGTATAAAATAACGTAATGGTGTTAATATTTTTTATATATAAAAAGTAATTTTGTGGTTTATATTGATCTTACTACATTTAGAATTGTTGTAAGATTTCCACATGCATTGCAATCTTCATTTTTTATTTGTTTATATAAATTGACAACTTTTACTTTGATTGGCTTTTGAGATTATTTGTTATGAATAAATGGATTATTAATGCATCTGCAAAATTAGCTTATAAAAAAATGCATTGAATATTAAATTTTAAGACATAATAAGTTAATTTTTCCTTTTTGTTAATCTGTATACAACACATAACGAAAGAAAAAAAATTCGTAATTTAAATCCATTTAAAACTTATAATAAATATTATGAATTATATTATGTATAAATGTATTATTAATGCATCTGCAAAATTAGTTTATAAAAAAAATTTATTGAATATTAAATTTAAGACATAATAAGTTAATATTTCCTTTTTGTTAATCTATATACAAAACATAACGAAAGAAAAAAATCTGTAATTTAAATCCATTCAAAACATATATTATTAATAAATATTTATAAATAATTTTATGAAAAAATTAAATACCACTCGACAACCGTTTGTATGATAAATTGGATAAGTTGAGCGAATTCAAACACAGAGACGTAAGGGGGGGCCTTTAGGACGGCTTTTAATTACGATAAAAATAATTATAATTAAAATAATTAAATTACAAAATAACACAGGAAAAATTAGTTGAAAAAATCCATATTATCCCTTAAACTTTCTCTTTCAACTGTCTTATTCCGCGTATATCTGACGAGCACCCTTAACAAATAATCGATTCATCCATTTCCGCTTTTTAACCGGATGTTTATCTTTTCACACAAACAGCGATCGAAATCTATACTCCTTAAAAAAATTCTTTTATGTGCAGAATTAATCCCTTATTGTTATGTCCCTTATCATGTCATTTTTATTGTTATGTCTTGTAATAATTATATTATTAATTGTTATGTCCATTATAATGGTCCTTATATGTCCCTTTTTAATTAAAAGAAACAAAATAATACAAAATGTAAAGAAGCAAGCAAGAAATCCAAAAGAAACACAAACACACACCATCATTAAAATGAGACATTTTTATTGTCAATAAAAACAAGTATAAAATAGAGATGAAACCGAACTAGTTTTCTTTATTTAGGAAAAACACCTGATTTGCTGAACACATTTAATAATACCGCCAAACTCGCCAAATATCGCCAAACTCGCCAAGAAGCCATCGCAGCAACAAGTAACTGTTCCACTAGGATCGCTGGTTCTCCTTCGCAAGCAACTGTTCTCGCCACCGGGGGGGGTTATAGAAAGCACGTAAATAGAAGAAAAAAAACTAAAACTGATTGGAGGAAGGACGACAGGGGTTGAGATATTCCTTCATCCTTTCCTGAAGAGGTCGTCGTTGGAGTCGTCGTGGCAGATGTAGTCTTGGATTTTGACGAAGGATTTCAGCTTGTTGGAGCCCAGATCTTTGCAGTAGTCTTCGAAGGGGGGCAGCTTGTCGTTTTTGTTTCTGAAAGAAGAATTCCGGCATTTTTATTGGCTGTTGTTGAATTGGTTCTTACTATTAATTCACACTCTCCCTATATATATCTTGTTCAAATTTTAAATCATCAATGAAATACTTTTTATTCATCCACTCCAGTTCAAATATATTTTTTTTGAACTTGTAGTGGAGGACACGATGTGAACACAGTTTTTTTAAAAATATTAATTAATTCATTCAATTTAATTACTTAATTTTATTTTTTTTTAGATTTAAGTTGCATGTATCTACCAATAGATGGCTCCAGATGTAAGAGGAAAATTCCAACTTTATTTGTAAAGGAATTTTCTGCAATAGTGTGAAAAAAAAGTAGGAATTGACTTAAAAATTAATTAATATAATTAATGATAATTAACAACTTTTTTAAAAAAAATTAATATATGAGCTATTAAATATATAAATAATTATATCTCTTAACAAGAATATTTAACATACATATTATTTAAAAAAAAGTTGTGAAGAACTTTTATGTAGGTTAATCCAATACAAACTAACCTTATCCAACCTACATAACCAGCCAATCTCAATTAACTTATCCAACCTTGAATTTATTTACAAAACCCATATTCAAATGTATTCGAATTCAGTACTTACATGGGTTGAGGAGGGAACACGTAGTGCGTCATCGGCATGGGAAAACCGTTGAAGCCGGTGGTTAGAGATCTGGTGTAGGCGCCCATGTTGTCAAAGACAATGTACTCTCCCACCTCCATCTCAGGGAGGAGACAGTCTTCCACTATGTAGTCAGAGCTGCAACAGGTGGCACCCCACAGTTTGCTTCTCAAGATGGGTCTGCTGGCCTGCTGAGATTTGCTCTGCAAAAAGCAATTAAACGTACATTTAAAAAAAAAGGCATTTATTATTTTGTTAATATACGATTTATTGAAATTTGTTAAATATGTCGATAAATGGTTAGCTGATAGCTTACTAATAATAGGATTGTGATACTGTCAATTTCGATTTAAAGGACAGATTCAAGAATATAATTGTTGTCAGTGATAAACTTATTTTGTTTTTAGTACATGTATATTTATTCTTCCAGGTTTGAAGTGAAAAAGTCACTTTCTGCTTTTAAAAATATGGGGCCTGATGGTCGAGTGGCTAGCATTCTGAAGCTCGGTACCACAGGGTTCGAGTTTCGGCGGTGCCGTGGATGTTTGTAGAGGTTCGGAAACCACTTTAAACCGTACGTCCCAGTCTAACAGGATCGTATAGAGCTGCGGGGGTATTGTTACTCCGAGTTCGTAGCTTATCTTCAAACTACACGTGTCCCCTGGGTAGTGCTAAATGATTAACGTCGTGGCAGCACTCGCCTTAAGGCATAAAATACAACTGTCTAAGTGTTTTCCATCTGCATTAGAATTAAAAAAAGCTTTTAAAAATAAATTTTAAAATAAAATATTATTTCTCCTGTGTAGAATTGTGAGAAAAACTATTGAAAACTGAAAATTATAAATATGATTTACAGCAAGATTAGAAAATTTATAATTGCTGTTAAATGTTATAACGAAATGTCTATGTATTTTACATAGAAATAATGATAATAATACTGATAATTTTATAACCAAAACTTCATTGTTTTGATAATGTTGTTGCTCTAATGCAGCTGGCAATACAAAGACAGTTAATCCTTATGCCAAAAGCAAGGGCTGCACCGCTGTTACTCATTTAGCACTACCCAGGGGATGTAGCTTGAAGATAATGCTACGGACGCGAGTAGCCCCCACAACGCTCTACGATCCTATTAGACCGGGACCTACTGTTTAAAGTGGATTCCGAACCCCTACAAACATCCATGGCACCGCCTGGACTCGAACCAGAAAACCTGGGGTACCAAGCGCCAGAGCACTAGCTACTCGGCCATCAGGCCGATATGTGTGAGGATATAATTTGATAATATTTTGTAATGTTTTGATAATGTAATTTTATTTAATTAAATTTTTACATGTTTAAAATAAAGGACAACACATTTTAAAATTATTAATAAATATACAGGACAAATTTATCATTTGGATTTTATTGTCATTTGCAATTTAAATTCATTCGAAATTTTCGAAAAAATTTCTAAAACATGTAGCTGTAAAATGGATACATAAAAGATTGAAGGTGTCATTTTATACAATAAAATTTATTCATATTAACCTGATAAAAATAATATGAAAGAAGTTATCTTTAATCAATATTTCTTTCATATTCGTACATAATATAGTGTTTCTTTTGAATTTTTAAAATATATGTATTAAAAAAGAATAAAAGAATAAGCCGGGAAACAATTAACAGTTAATACTAAAATTCTTCAAACTGAAATATTGATATGCTTATTATTAAAATAGGAGCAACTCACCAATAAAGGTCTAATACGGTATCCATATTTCTCAAATCCATAGCCAAATGACCCGTAAGCTCCGTCATTTAAATAATAAAAGCATTGTTGCTTGTAGATTTCTATGCACAAAAAAGGACATATATAACGTTAATATTTATCAATATATTAACATATTTATATTAAAAATATTAATATATTTATTAATATTCATCAATATTCATATTTATCAATATTTATAATGACATATATATCATACTTATCATTCATATGTTTATTCATTTTATAATACAATTTTTTCTTTTATTTAATAAAAAAAACCATAACATTTAATTTATATATTTTAGAACATAGTACTTCCGCACTATTTTCCATGAGAATATTTTTGCTCCGATATTAAAACAATAAATTTTACTATTAATAATTTAAGGCAATATATTTAATTAAAACGTTATAAACTAATTTATATAAAATAAATTGTTTTATTTATTTATTATGTAAATATTATATTCATTAAATTGTTTAGGAATACAATAATATTACATTTTTTAAAATATTTTCTGAATTGTAATTGCAAACTTTATTTATATTTTCAACAACACAATTTACAAATGTAAAATATATGATATTTATAAAATTCGAATAATTAATGGTCATATTTGCTATATATCTTAATTATAAAGGATAACAAATGCATTGATTTGAGTTCTATGTCAGGTTAAAATTCAATCTCTCTTTAATTTAAATTTTTTAATTTACTTTTAAATTGTTTGTATAATGTTTTCGATTTTAAAATATAAATTAAAATTGAATTTTTCGTCTATTTCAATTTAGATTTGTAAGGTTTAACTATAATTACATTGTCACGAGAGGGCGCCACTATGACGAGTACTGTGTGAACTGGTAAGTACGAACGATTGAGGGAAAAACAAGGTCAGGATGTGATCACATATACATATACGTCCGTCACGTACGGTCACATATGTGATGAATGTGATGTGTTTACGGTCTTTAAGCAAAAATAGATTTGATATTGTAGAAGAGGCACAGTACTGTACGTAACGGTACACAGTAACATAACGTACACAGTACGGCATAGTCCCAAGTACTGTATTGTTATTGTAAATAAATTAATATAAAGAGAGAGAATTGAGCGTTTCCATCCACCAGATGCCTACAGCACAAATCCACCTGACACAACTAGTTGCTAGCAAGCGACAACAGATTACATTTAAAGACAGTCATATTTACCTCCATCATCTGAATCCATGTCTGTAGAGAGTTTCTTTCCGATGACTTTGGTGCACAGGGTGTAGGCAGAGCAGGCTACATAGCAACCAGGTTCTGCTATGAGACGAACCCCACATCCTTCAGGGAAATGGTCGTCTAAGGCTTCATTGATGTAATAGCACATCTAAAAATAAACACTTTTTTTAATATTTTTGCGGAAACAATTACAACCATTTAATTTAATAATGAAATAATGCATCATTTCAATAAAAATATATCTCACTTTTTATTTTTGAAATTTAAAAAAAATACTGTAACATTTTAAAAACATTTATCATACGTTTATATGATAAACCTTCAAATTATTTATTTTCGTAATTATCTGGGAATGTTTAAAAATAAATAAGAAAGAGAGAAAAACTTTATTTTAGAGTACAACTTTTTTTTTTCTAATACTGAATAATTTAGTAAAACTTTTAAATTTGAAAAATCAAATAACATTACATTAAATCTGGACAAAATTAAAAAATTATTTCATTTAAAATGAATCAATGAAAGTAAACAATTTATATAATACGGATCGGTTCAAATATTTATATTTCAGTTCATGTTAAGTAAAAGAAAAAGAAAAGAAATCAGCTTACCAATAAAATTATTACCGTTTTTTTTACTAATGGTTTAAGTATTAAATCAAATTATTTTACGCATTTTAGTGTTAAATGAAAGAAATAAACTTAAAAGATCTGTAAATAAATTTTAAAATTAAAAAAATAATCGATAGATGGCAGCACAACCAACTACGAAAATAGATTAAGGAATCATTCACAGATAGCAACATAATTGCTTGTTAAAATTAATTAAAAAAGTATCGGTAGATGGCAGCACAACTTATGCTTTTAAACAATTTAAAGGAGTGATAAGAAGTAATAATTAATTAAAACAATTAAAGAAAGTTTACATTTTGCTATAGATATTCAAAAAATGTCAACAACGTACTAGGAAAAAAAATAAATATTCTTTATTTTATAAAAAAAATTGTATTGATTTTTATATAAATTAAAATTAATAAGGTTGTTTATGTAATATGATACATTACATAAGAAGTAAAATTAAGACAAAATAAACTTTAGAAAAATCTTAAGCGTATTTTTGTTTTGGATTTTAATTACATTAATATTTCAGTAAAAAAATCTTATGGGAAAAAAGATGCTGATCTTTCTCATAACATCATTAACGTAAACATATTTGTAATATTCTGTTCATTAATTATAGGTTTCATCAGGGAGCAAATACTAAAATACAAAAATAAGTTTCTTCATACCTTGTCGAAAATATCTGTGGATCCAGTAGATCCAGGGAATCCACCTCCGATATCTAGAAGGGTGAAGTGGTATCCCAAATCTTCTGCCATGTCAAAAAGGTCTTTTGCCATGCCAATGGCTTTAGCGTAAGCGAAGGGTTGTTCGCAAAGACTGCCTACATGGAAACTAAACAGGGAAAAAAACACACAATTAATTTTTAAAATTATTATTTGTATTATTAATACAAAGTAATGCATAATAGTTCATTATTTAATTAAAGTTTGTGAAACCCATTTAGAAATATATTCTTAGTAAAAGTAAAATAAATAGACATTATAAAGTATTACAGATTTCAAAATAAATCAATAAATAAGTAGATGATTTTTTTATTCAAAATGTTAATTTTATTTCATTTATTATTCGTTATTAACTCAATCGTAACTTTTAATTTTATAACAATTCTGCATTTAATTTGATACCTTTTAATACTACGAAGGAATTCTGAGTTTTTCTTCTTTCTTGCAAAAATAATGATTAGCTACATATTTTTAACATATTTATATATATATATATATTTTTTACATATTTTTAATACTTTATTCATTTTGCATTTTTTTATTTTACATTTTTTTTATTTTACATTTTCTTATTTTACATTTTTTTTACATTTTATTTATTTTACATATTTATTTATATATTTATGTAAAATTTTTAAATATTTTTTAAAAAATTCAACGGTTATTTTTCATAAAAGACACATTAGGATTTGATAAATAAATACTAAAATTAAATATGAAACTTTTTTTTTTTGTATATATACTAAAAAAAAAAAATTAAATAATCTCGTAAAACAATAAGAAAATCCATTTGTAAAATATTTATTAGTTTTACATACACCACTGTTTTTAGGATATCTCTTGATAATTTATAATTTTGAAAAAAAAAAAGTGTTAATACTAGTGGATTCATTATAAATCTTAAAAATATATAATTATTCTAAAAGTGCTAAGTTTATTTTCTTAGTAATCGGCTATTGATGTTGCTGTTTAAAAATGGGTAAAAAAATTAAGAACGGTATGTACGGTACTAAGATCAGTACGTAAATTAAAAGAACTATGACGTTACTATATACTAGTACTATACTATATACTAGTACTATAAAGTTACTACAAACTATTGCTATACTATATACTAGTACTATAACATTACTTTATACTATTATAACGTTGTAATTAACGTAATACGTAACATAGTTGTATGATTGAAATCAGCGTACCTTACACCCACAACATTCAAATCCAGATTTTGTGCCAACACAAGAAGCTTCTGTGCTTGTTTGAGAGTGCAACCGAATTTGTTGCTCAGAGGGAACGCAGCTGGAACATTTGGAATGCTGATACGAATGACCAACCTAAAAGTAAAATATAGTTTATTACAAAATATATCAATATGAAAAAAATATATATATTTCTGAGAATATTATTTTATAGATGTACTTTCCCAATCATTAAATATTTTGGAAGCAATATATAAGAATTTAGATTCGATAGCATGAAACATAGTTCACCTCAATTGCATTAGCATATATTGTTTTAGATCAAATGTGGCCAACCCGCTGCCCGCTTTGAATATTTTTCCGGCCGGTGAGATGCATCACACTTTTACACATTTTACGAAATACATTTATTTTATAATGGCCAAAGGAGTGAAAACCAATGGATTAAAAAAATACATTAGGTGTGCATCCCTATATTCAAAAATTAACTGCCGAAATGATTAAATTATATTCTGTTAACTCATGTTGAGCTCGCATCTTGGAACATTTAATACAACAGGTTCTATGTTTCATTTTAAGTGACCTCATTCAAGCAGTGACCATCCCTAGATACGCAGAGTTGATTGCCGATAGTAGAGCAAATCAGACTATTAGGTGAAGTAGTAACACTTTTGGTTCAACTTACTCCTACGAATCGTTTTTTTCGGAAATGAAATTGACCCAACGCCAAACATGCTCTAACACAACGGACGTTAACCTGCAACACCCATTACGATGTGCTAATACCCAAATTGAGATCGATTTGCAGAATCTGAGTGAAAGCGTGGAGAAACACATATCGCACTAGCAAAATAAATATTTTTTAATGATTTCATTTTTTTTAAATTCATTTCTTTTCATATATTTTTTATATTTCATTTTTAGTGTCGTACATTTCCTTACAATGTGCGTTTAGTATCATTATTATTAAGTTATCTATGTTTACATGTAAGAATATTATAGTAAACGCAATAAAAATAGCTCATTATGTTTCAATTGCTCACTCCAAAAAAATGTCTACAGTGGGTCTAAATGTAATATGAGGATATATCATGTTACATGCTGTCCGCGGAGTTAGGATGCATTTCCAAAGTGGTCTGCAAGATCGTTTGGGTTTCGCCACCCCTATTCTAGGATAATAAATTGGGAGTTAGGAAGAAACACAAAGAGGAAACGCGCAAGAGTTGCTTCCACTTTGTCGCTTGCGTCTCACCTTGCTTGGGGGAAAACCCTCTTGATCTTGACGAGTTCCTGTTCGCAGTCAAAGGTCATGAGGTCCACGTTGACCGAAGCTGCGTAGCGGAGGAATGTGTTCGACTTGAAAGGATGAGCGTAGATGATGTCGGACGGTTCAGCCCCGGCGGCCATGGCGGCATCTATCTCACCCTGTTGGCAAAACCAATGAATTTCATTAATAATAATCTTAATATAAATCTTAATGAATGAATCTTAATATACAATGATCTTAATATATAATTGAATTATAATGAATGGATCTTAATATATAATTGAATTATAATGAATGAATCTTAATATATAATTGAATTATAATGAATGAATCTTAATATATAATTGAATTATAATGAAAATCTTAATATATAATTGAATTATAATGAATGAATCTTAATATATAATTGAATTATAATGAATGAATCATATATAATTGAATTATAATGAATGAATCTTAATATATACTTGAATTATAATGAATGAATCTTAATATATAATAATCTTAATATATAATAATGAATCTTAATATATAATAATGAATCTTAATATATAATAATGAATCTTAATATTTTTTATTCTAACGTAGCTGGCAAATTCTTAGACAATTGTCTTGGATGTCTTAAGGCAAGCGGTGCACCAACATTACTCACTTAGCACTACTCAGGAGGTGCGTGTAGCTTAAAAATAAGCTACGGACGCCGAGTAACAATACATCCTCAACGCTCTACTATTCTATTAGACCGACACCTACGGTTTAAAGTGGATTCCGAACCACTACAAACATCCATGGCACCGCCGGGCCTCGAACCCGAAACCGAGAGGCAGAGCGCTAGCCACTCGGCCATTCAGGCCTAACGAATCTTAATATACAATAATGAATCTTCATGAATGAATCTTAATATATAATAATGAATCTTAATGAATGAATCTTAATATATAATAATGAATCGTAATATGTTTTTTAAATACGATTTTAATAAAAAACAGCTTGACAAGAATTAATACACTTTCAAAATTGCTGTTTCATTATTAACATTTTTAACACAATTTTGAAGGGATGTATTATGTTTTAATCTATCTCATAATAAAGCAAATTTCATCTTTTTTTAAGTGTGCTTAAGATAAATCTCGCCTTGCAACGAATATATCAGGTTTAGTTTTGGTTTGTCGGTCTACGATAATTTTTTGCACACTTCTTTTAATTAGATCAGGACCTACAGTTTAACGTGGATGCCGAACCACTCACAAACATCCATTCCACCACCAGTATTCGAACCTGAAGTACCAAAGGCCAGAGTGCCAGCCGATTGGACACACCAGCCATATCCAATATCAGGATACTACATCACATTTGTTTACTTTTATATTTTGGTTTAATTTTACTTTAATCACGTTATATTTATAGAACCAACTATTTTTATTTTTATTAAAAATTTTATTTTATTTTTACTTTAAAAAAATTTTTATAAAAAAAAAGAAAGATTGCTTACTTTGCTTGCACAGTCAAAGCGTATTCCCAGTGATACTAACAGACTCAATAGCATTGGATCGGAATTACATTTCACGGCTGGAATAAAAAAATAATTTTAAGCAATTTATAGTAATAATTAATAATTTTATTTTAATTTTCAATTGATAATATTACAGTAAGCTATGAAATTAATTTGCTTTATGTTAAAATATTTCAATAGAATATGTATAATATATAGAAGAATATGAATAAAATATGTTAATAGAATAAGAATTACATATATATTAATAGTAAGTAATGAACATTAGTAAGAAGAATAATTAGAATGAATGTAGAATAATTAATAATGAATATTATAGTAAGCCATGAAATTAATTTATGTTAAAATATGTCAATAGAATATGAATAATATATAGAAGAATATGAATTAAATATGTCAATAGAATAAGAGTTGCATATATATATTAATAGTAAATATTGAATATTAGTAAGAAGAATAGTTAGAATGAATGGAGAATAGTTAGTAATGAATATTATAGTAAGCCACTAAAATAATTTGCTTTATGTTAAAATATGTGAATAGAATATGAATAATATATAGAAGAACATGAATAAAATATTTCAATAAAATAAGGAATGTCATACTAAAATCAAAATTAATATGCTAAAAAAAAGTTTGTATCCTCATTTGGGGTACTTAATGCTTAGGATAATTTTGATAAATATTACAAAAAAAAAAAAAAATAAATAAATAAATAAAAAAAAAGACAAAAATGAGAAAACTTTAATAACCATATAAAAAAAGGTATTTTTATTAATTCTTAGTTTTCTATTTTTATCAATAAAAAATAATAAATATATTTTTTTTTCGAAAGAGAGATATATTAAAAAAAAAATCCTGTTAATAATGAATAAAAAATTTTTTTTTAAAATATATACATAGTTTTAGTTGTTTGAACATTTTCTATATATTGTTTGGACACGTTTTATATATGCTTTAGTTGTTTGGTCATTTTCGTAAATGAGATTTTGTAGAAATAAGAATATTATTTTCTTACCGTAGTATGGTTCTACTCTAGGTAACTTGTTTTTCCAATAACGGCATTTATATAACACGTCTGAAAAGTCGGCAACGTAAAAAGGAATGTCATTATTCTGAAAAATAAGACAGTATAATTATTCTATATTATATTTAATAAATTAAATGAATTAAACGTTAATTATTAAAATTTAACACAACTATATATGTTTTAATAGAAATGATCTTAAGAAGTATTAGGTGTAGTATTTTTTGACTGAGAGACAGGTTCTGTTTAAAAATAAACAATAAACAATATGATAATATAACAATATTGCTAACAAAATACTAAAGCAATATACTTAGTAATTAATAGAAATACACTACTTAGTAAGTAAGTAGCTAAATTTTTTCAGTGGTAGTACACAAAATGCTAAAGCAATATACCTAGTAATTAGTAGAAAGTAATATACTTAGTAATTAGTAGCAATATACTTAGTAAAATATTTATTAGTAGCAATATACTTAGTAAAATATTTATTAGTAGCAATATACTTAGTAATTAGTAGCAATATACTTAGTAATTAGTAATTATCAGAATTACTTGTGTAGTTCTAGTTTTACCACAATGTAATTTAAAAGATAAATTTGAATGCAAGACATACAGGTGGATAAATATCTAAATGTAATTTAAAAGATGAATTTTCATTCAAGATTATCCTCTATACTTTCGGCTTTATTTCAATATTATATAAGTAAAACGCATATAGAATGATAATTTCGACTTTCAGCTAACTCAAGCCAAATATCTCTGAGTAGGTTGAGAAATTTGGCCTCGTAAATATTTTTTTAAATAAAAAATTGTAATAATTATAATATGATAATTATAGTTATATAATTTTCATTATTAACATTTATTAAATATTTTTAGTTGAATTAATTTGGATAATTGAATAATTTAAAATTATTCAAGGAATAAGGAAATAAAATATTTTCATAGAATAAACTTGCAGTAAATGTATTATAATCATGCTGAAAATGTTCTTTAACCCATAGAATTGAATAGCTTGTTAATGTACTAAAAAATTAACCAAAATAATAAAATTATAAATTATATATTGCAAATTGATTTACTGAATAAGACTTTCTTAATTTATATATAAATTGAAATGAAAAGATGTGTAAAATAAAACATCACTTTTAGATTATAATTGAAAGCTTTATTCACCTTTTTTAATAAAGGAGTACACAAAAATAATTAAAAATTTGTTTGCTTTCATTTTTAAAAACGTTTAAATAAAAAAAAATATATATTTAAATAATATATTTATAATATAATATATATAAAAATATATTTAATAAAATAAAATAAATAATTTAAATAAAAATATATTTAATAAAATAAAATAAATAATTTAAATAAAAATAAATAAATAAATAGTTTAAATAAAAATAAATAAATAAATAGTTTAAATAAAAGAATTTTATGAAAATATTTGTTCAATTTTTGTCTAATTAATAATTATTTTTTTAAAATTGAATTTCCATTTGACTCACCTTTTTGCTGATGCAGTTTTTGATAACGTCCATTATTGCTTGATTTCTGACTTCAGACATCTTGCGCTCTCGTCTTACGTTCCCTGTGAAGATTTAAAAATACAATTTTTAAAATCTTTGTTGTTTTTTAAAAGATTGTGATGATATTTATCTACTTTTTTAATATTATGCTTAATATTTAGAACATAAAATGACTAATTCATTAAAAAAAAAAAAAAAAAAAAGATTTAAAAATTTTAAAACTCACAACTCACTTTTAAAAAAGGGTGTATTCATTTTTAAAAACGTCAATCACATTTTTAAAAATGAATGCATTCATTTTTTGCAAATGCAAATCACTAAATCATTCAAAATAAAAAAAACAAGATTTAAAAATTTTAGAACTCACAAAGTAAAAAGCAACTCATTTTTAAAAACGTCAACAACATTTTGAAAAATGAATGCATTCATTTTTAAAAACTCCCAAATAAAAAAAAATATATTTATTAATAAAATAATTAATTCAAATAAAAATAAATAAATAATAAAAAAAGTAATGTAATGTTTTGATGTTGTTAATTTAATGTTTTGAAAATATTTAGCATTGCCAGAAAATTAGAGTTCAAATTTCGTATTTATTAAAATAACTAATAATTACAATCGTTACTTTCCAATTAATTTATTATTTTATGTAGAAGTATTCTGATGTTTACAAAATGGAAAAAAAATATGTTCTAAATTAGCAAAATGAAATTAATATATTTTTTAAAAATATCCAAACTTATTATAAATTCTTGTTTAATACAATTTATTTTATTTACTCTAAAAAATGAAGCAACATTCTATTTTTAAATGTTTTTAATTAGTTGTTGGCATTATATATACGTTCAAGTATTTTTCGAACATTCATCGATTATAAAATGGACAACAATAATGAATATTTTATACAAAACACATGAAACCTATTTTATGGACATTGGACACATTAGAAAAAAAAAAAAAAAAAAAAAAAAAAAAAAAAAACAACAACCTTTGTTTAAATTCGACAATGATATAAAACTTCCAATAAGTACTGTAAGAACTTCCAAAGAAATTCAGAAGAAAATCATGATTTAATAATGTTCTAAATCGAAGTTATATGGTGACTATAGAAACATTATTGATTAACAGATAGCAATACTTCAAGAGAAACTGTTACACAAGGCCAGTGAAGGTTAAGGTTAGTTGCTAGATTCTTCAAAAAAACATGAAATATATCTTTTTTTTTTTTTTCGAATTAAGTAAATTGATTTCAAATGAGTTAAAACTGATTTTGGAAAGTCGAAATTGAACTTTTGTACCTAAAGAAATATTTTCGTAGCATAGATTTAAACATAATTACTTCAGAGATTGCTCTCAGATCTTAAAAATACTGAAAGAAATGTTAATTCCATTTTAATATTCTACAATTGGTGAAAATATTATAAGATACTAACAATCGGAAAAAGTTGCCATGCAATTTAAAATAATATATTGTATTATTAATAAAATGCAATTTAAGGTTTAACGATATAGTGAACTTTAACTATATTAACCAACTTATTATTAACTTAACTTACTTTAACTGTATTATTATTTTTAACTGTATTAACCATATAGTGAAATATATTTGCAATATCTTAATTTTTTTATAACTTAATCTTGTTTAAAATATTTCACTAAAAACACCAAAGAGAATCAGGAATAAAGACAAATCTTTTTCGCATACATATATATTTTTTACATAGTTTCACTTCAGAAAAAATGAGCTGAAAATGTTTGTCAATTATCGAAACTTTTATTTCATTTGACTTCAAAAGATTAAGAAATAACTAACTTTAATATAACAATTATTGAAACGTGGAATTAATTATTTAAAATTTATAAATTAATTAAATTAATCAGAATTTTTCAAATATAGAATAAGAAAATAGTAATTTATTCCACAAAAATTTCACTCATCTTAGTTATCCTTATATTATTAAAACATTTTAAATTATTAACTTGAATCATTTTCATTTGTAATTGCTTCATTTTATTTAATTTTAAGACTTAATTTAATTATAGAACTATTTAATGTTTAATGTTAAAGTTAACATTATACAATTTGAAATGATATTTGAGAACTAGTAAAATATACACAAATTTGAAAACTTAATTAATTAAAGGTAAAAAGAAAACTATAAGAAGTTCGAATTGATTTAACAAGCATTAAAAATTTTATTTTCAGAACATACATTTGTCAATATCAGTCTTAACTCAATGCAATGAAAAAGGATAGCTTTATAAAATTTTAGAATAGCTTTATAGAAGAACTTAATATAATTTTAACTAAATTTAAACTAATTTTTCTAATCTTTTATTTGTCTAAAATTTTAAAATTAAAAAAGATAAGCCAAATTCTAAATTAAATTAAATATTTACAAAACAATAACGATGATTATTTATTATTTTACTTACTATGAAGAAACACAAAAAGCACATTCACATGATAAAAACATTACGGTGATTGATTAAAACCAAACACAAACACTACGGTGATTTATTAAAACCAAAAAACGAACAGACTTGGATTTAATAAATAAAAAAAAAAAGTCAAAAAGAAAAAAAAAAGTTTTCTTTTGACTCTACCGTAACTGATTACCTAAAAGATAACAACAACTTGCTGACAGGAGCACTTACGAGAAAAACAAAAACAAAAAACATTGAGCATAAAAAAAAAAAATTTTTTTTTTGAAGGAGAATAACAGAGATCGCGAATGTTTTGATTATAATAAACTTCAAATGATCTGATATTTCTTTTTAATACTTCATGACAGAATAAGTGAAGGGCGATTTATCGTTAAATAAAAGGATAAAATCAGCTTTCCGAGAAGATACGCCGTGAATGAATTCGAAACTGTGAATGAAGTGCTTCACGGAGCATGAAAGCAGATAAGACTCAGAAAAGTGGTTGTAGTTTGCAGTTATGAATTTATGGTCGTACCCTTTAATTTGACCTTCATTAGTCACTTGTTCACGAGTTCGTTTTATTAGAAGGAAATTAACTCTTTGAATAAATAAAAGGTGCATAAAATTTAATTGAAATCTGAAATTTTAATTAGTTAAGATCAGAGGGGGCCAAACCACGGCCCGCCTTGAAAATTTTTCCGGCCCGTGAGATTTATAATACTTTTACAGAATGTTTTACAATGTATTAACAAACACATTATGCAAAAAATACATACAAAAAATAACTGTTGAAATGATGATAAAAAATGAACTTTGATTTAAAAATGATATTCTTGTGAATATAGGACAGATAGTGCCTGTTTTATGGATGAGTTTACAGTTATGATTTAGTAGAATTATTAAATTATACTGTGTGAACTCATGATGTAAGCGCATTGATTTGCAAAAGCTAAGTGAAGAGTGAAGTAACAAATATCGCACTAGTAAAATAAATATTTTTCAATGATTTCGTTTTTTTAATTTTGTTTATATTTATATATTTTTTAGATTTCTTTTTCAGTGTTATATATTTCTTTATAATGTGCGTTTAGTATCATTATTATTATATTATCTATGTTCACATAACAGTAAACACAAAAATAATAACTCATTATGTTTCAATTTTTCACTCCAAAAAATGACTCAAATGAATCTAAATCTATTATGGGGATATATAATTTTAAATGCGGCCCGCGGAGTTAGGATGCATTTTCAATATGGCCCGCAAGATCATTTGGGTTGGCCACCCCTGGATTAGATTGTTCGGAAATTATAACTAATTTTCAAATATAATTGAAGAAATAATATGTTATTGTCGTGCCTCTGTATTATTGTAAAGAATTTTATTAAATATAAGAAGTTTTTCATTGAAAAATATGAATTTTACAATTTTAATATAAAATATATTTAATAAATTTTGCTATGAACAATTGCTATTATTATTATTACTATTATTATTATTTTTTTTTTGGTTTTACAAAAAGTTTTTAAAATTTTTTGTAGTTTCAATCACAAGTATCTATTTTTGTAATATTTTTTTAAAATTTAAAACATTATTTTAATTAATTCAAAAAACAAATGGAGAATTAAATTACTTTAAGAAAAAATATAAGCGGAGAAACTTATTTTTTTTATAAACATGTCTTAGTTATCTCATTAAATTAATATTTGAAAAAAATTAAATTAATAGAATTTTTTAATCAAATATGTAGTTTTTGAAAGTTTGCTTTTTTAAATAAGTTTCCTTTCTTTCCAAATGAAAAAATCCCAGTACAAAATACAAATAGGGGATCTTTATAAGAAATAAATTTTCGAGGATATTCTCAAAATATTTATTAATCTTTTTACTACCTTATATTAAAATTGTTGTTGATTGTTACATACTGCCTCAAACATGAAAATATAAATTTATGTGCTGTTCGTTGAATTTTTCATTGAAGAAAAATTGTTTTATAGTTGTCTAAAGATTGTTTAGGGTTAATGACTTTTTGATTAAATACAAAACCTAAGTTAATAATAACATGAAATCCAAGCAATAATATAATAATACTGTACGACTCGCTATACGTCCAAAGTTAATCTTATTGAAATTGTTGTGGATTGTTACATCATCCCTCAAACATTAAGACGTAAATTTATGGGACTATTGCTGAATTTTTCATTGAAGAAAAATTATCTTATAGTAGTTTAAAAATTGTTCAGGATTAATGACTTTCTAGTTAAACACAAAACCTAAGCTAATAATTATATAGAATCCAAGCAATAATATAATAATACTGGGACATGATGGCCTATCGGCTAGCGCTTTTGGCACTCAGTACCACGGGTTCGAATCCCGCCGTTGCCATGGATGTTTGCTAGTGGTTAGGAATCCACTCTAAATCATAACGTCTAATATGATCGCAGAGCATTGTGGGGGTAGTGTTAATCGCGTCTGTAGAATATCTTCAAGCTACATTTGCCCCCTGGGTGAGTAACAGAGGTGCTTGTGACATAAAGATTAAATGTCTCTGTATTGCCAGCTGCGTTAGAACAACATCATACAATAATACCGTACGACACACAATACGTCTAAATTTATCAACATGAGGAATTTACTGTTATATTTTCCATAAGTTGGGATAAATAGATCTTTTTTGTTCTATACAATTTAAGAAAGCAGGCTTTAAATATCGCTTGAGTTTCTAAATTACGAATAAATCCCATCGATTAATCACCATCAATTTAAAAATTAAATAAATAAAAAAAATTAGGAAAAATAGCAACTTACATTTGGTCTCGTTCATTACAATACTCATGTTGAAAATTCCAAGGGCACCACCAAATGAGAAAAAAAAAAAAAAAAAAATGTCAAAGAAAGAAAAAACCGATGGTTCAACTCTTTCCTGCCTTGAGGAAGCACTATTTGCCGAAACAGCACTGAACAGTTTGATGCAATTGGAGAACGAAATCCAGCAATTTATTCATTTTCCTAATCTATGTAGGTTCCAATAACAGATAAATAAAAACGTCTTCCGACGATGACGCAAGCACAGAAAAAACATAAACACCTAAACATAATAGAAGAATGGAATCATAACACCTTTTCCTCCTCTGTCCAGTTCAAAATCCTGGACAAGAGTCTAGATGGGGCAGATAACTTTTCTGGATGATGAAATCTTCACCTAGGGCACCTTCGCTACAAGGGCTGTAAAGATTATGGAGAGTTGTCCTATAGCGTTTGATTTTTGAACTGTGCTCTTCTAGTCTTTCTGGAATACATGTAATCACGCCATAGAAGGGAAGATGGTAGATAAGATTTGGGGTTTCTTGAGAAGAAGACGTCACGAGGCAGGGCAGTGTGCGGTGGCGGGAAAGAGACACACTCGACAAAGTAATTCATGTGACGACTCGAAATTTATGGCAAGCTAATGACTTGCATTTTGGAATATCGGCTTTTGTTTTTGAGGATTATTAACGTAGTCTATTGGAGACAGTTCTGTAGTGAAGAGCGTCTTCCTAAGCATTACCATGCAGAACAAATTTGAAAAGAAGCATTGATGAAAATTTCGGTATAATAGTTAAGCATGTAAACTTCAAAAGCAATACTAAAGCAACTCGTTAAAAAAAAAAAAAAAAAAAAAAAAAAAAAAAAAAAAAAAAGGATAAAATGTTTTAAATGAAAGGAAAAAGAAAAAAAAAAAAAAAAAATCCGAGAGACTATATCCTGCAAATCTTTCCTAGTTCTCATTTTTTTTGTTTTTACACCGTAGTTAAAATATTTTAGTAATTTTAATAAACTTACATTTAAAACTAGTATAAATGAATGAACTATGTATACTAAACAACCAATGCAGGGCCTTGATGGTCTAGTGACAAGAGCTCTGATATTCGGTGCCACAGGGTTCGAGTTCCGGCGGTGTCATGGATATTTGTAGTGGTTCGGAATTCACTCAGGAACCGGGACCTTCGGAATTCACCGTAGGCCCCGGTATAATATAACTACTACTACTACGTCACTGTGCCTAGATCTGAGTTGATAATTCATAAAATACTTAGATTTTTTTTTAATTAAATAATGCCAACAAAGTTTAATATACTAACTTATGTCAAATATTAACTATAAATTCAGAAAAAAAAAATGGGATTTTCAGCAATTATTAATATACCTCTTTATGCGAAGCTTAGAAAAATCCATTTTGCTTTATGCAAACAAACTACTCGTTTTTTATTTTATTTTTGTCCACATAAAATATTTTTATCATATTCTTCTGATGAAAATTCTTTATTATATCCTTCTTATGAATACAATTTTATTTTGAATAAGGTTATAAAAATATCGTGAAGGAAAAAAACTTTAATGAAAATATACTGAAAGTTTATTCAGGCAAAAAGAAAATTAAATAACTTAATGAAATTTAATTAACTTTATAACTAACTAACTCCCTAGCACTACAGCCCATGGTGGGCGAAGGCCGTCTGCCTACTGGCAGATTTCAAAACAGGTGATGGTTTCTTTTTACAGTGTAGGATTGTCCCAACGCTCAACTGTCATATTAGACCGGGACCTACTGTTTAAAACGGATTCCGAACCACTACAAACTTTCGGGGCACCGCTGGGACTCGAATGCAAAACCTCTGGCACCGAGAGCCAGAAATCAACTTTATAACGTAAGCGAATTCATTCGTGGTTTAAGATTAAATTGAAAATTTTAAAAAACTTAATGCGTTGTTGTTGTTACAAAGCTGGCAATGCAGAGAAAGTTAATCTTAATGCCATAAGCAAGGGCCGCACTGCAGTTACACATTTAGTATTACTCAGGGCTTGCCCGCGTAGCTTGAAAATGTGCTACGAATGCGAGTAACACTACCCCCACAACGCTCTATGATCCTAATAGACTCAGACCTACAGTTTAAAGTGGATTCCGAAGCATTACAAACATCCATTGCACCACCGGGATTCGAATCCGAAACCTGTGATACCGAGCGCCCACTCAGCCATCAACTTAATGTAAATCAATTTAAAACTCTTGAATTTTGTTTCGCTGCCTTTAGTATAAATCATTTCTGTTTATAGATTATTTGCAACAAAAATAATTAAAAAAAAAAAAAAAAAAAAAAAAAACCAAAGATCAAAAGCTTTATTTTATATAAAAAAATTGGGTCAAAATAACTGGGTTTTTATCAAAGAATCAACAACAAATACTACAAAACGACCTTCCTTAAATTTTCTCACTTTATTGTCACAAAGATCCCAAATAGTTGAAATAGGTTAGTCAATCATGGATGTTGCTATATTTGCCATTGAACGGAACACATGCCAAGTGCATTTGCACCGCTTTTTTATGCTGGAAACTATATTGATTATGTTTCTATCTATAAACTATATGGACTATTTCTGCTTATACTACTTTGTCCAAAAAGTAAGACCAATTTTCAATTTAAACTTTCCGGGACTTATGGAATTTCAAATATTTTTTCCTCTTTTATATGGCTGCCACATCTGTGTGAAATTTAACGTCAAAATATTCATTAGTGTTTGAGTTACCTTTGGCTTTGTGAGACGCTCAAACTGGTTCTGGCTATTTTTGAAATGTCTGAATTAATCGAGTAAAGAACTTGCATCAAATTTTGTTTTGCGTAAACATATAGAATGTTGCAGAAGGCATTCGGGGAGCATTCCTATATCGGAAAGAAAAGTTTACAAGTGGTATAAACAGTTCAAAGAAGGCAGAGAATGCGTTGAAGACAAAGAGCCCTCTGGTCGACCATTCACCTCAACCGACGAAGCTTACGTCCAAAAAATTAACGATTGGGTGCTTGCAAACCGTCGATTTACAATTAGAGACCTTGCTGATGATGTTGGAATTTCAAAAGGATTGGTTAATCCCATTTTGGGCCTCAAACATGTCAAATCTCGATGGGTACCGAAAACACTAAATGCGCCAGCTCACACTACATTGATTCTTCGCGACCTTTTCGCCAAATATGAAACCCATATTGTTCCACAACCCCTGTATTCACACCGTGCGACTTCTGACTATTCCCTACACCCAGAAGACCACTCCGGGGACACCGTTTTGAATCGATGGAAGAGATTCAACGTGAATCGGCGCTCTCTTTGCAGGTCATCCCTGCCGATGACTTTTTAGCATGCATTGAGAATTGGAAAAATAGTCGGCATAATTGCATAGTGTCCGAAGGGGATTATTTTGAAGGCGATGAAATAAATTTGGAAGAATAAATAAAGAGTTTTTGAAAAAAAAAAAAAAACTGGTCTTACGTTTTGGGCACAGTAGTAGATTATTTGAAACAAAATTACATTTTTTTAAAATCGAAGATCAAAAGCTTTATTTTTTATTTAAGAAATGGGTAAAAATAACTGTTTTTTTTATCAAAGAATCAACAATAAATACTTCAAAACGACCTTCCTTACATTTTTTCACTCTTTTGTCACAAAGATCCCAAATAGTTGAAATAGGTTAGTCAATCATGGATGTTGCTATATTTGCCATTGAACGGAACACATGCCAAGTGCATTTGCACCGCTTTTTTATGCTGGAAACTATATCGACTACGTCTCTTAGAGACCTTATCCAGTGCATACGAAACAGTTCGTTTTGCAGATGAATGATAAAAACCTACTCAGTATGGGTCACAATAACCTTGCATAAACTCTTGACTTCCAACACTCAAAAGATAGATAAACTCGAAAATCTTATCATTTAGTTGTAACATCGAATTTTTTACTCTATTTACTTAATAATGCAATTGACATTGGAAGAGTTATATATTTGGAATACTATACATGAACCTTTTCTATTATTATTCATTTGCATTTTTTATACATGATAACTTGTATTAATTATTTTTCAAGTGCCATTTACATTTTGAAATAGGATGATGCTTAAATTTTCTGACTAAGTTAAGTTTTTTGAATTATTTAGCATTGTAAGTATCTTAGTAACAACTTGAATATATTTTTACTTTAAGTATTTTAAGTTTTATAGATTTGTCCAATTTCAAAGGAAGACTTGTCTATATTTTAACATAGAATATGTTTTCTGGTAGGACTTTACAAAAGAAGAATCATGTTTCTGTTATCTTTTCGGTTAAACTATTTCATCAAAATTTAAGTGCTTGCTTTTAGCATGCATGTTGTAAGGCAAATATTTCTAATTGATGCAACAATATCTTTAAAGTACGATTTGTTCAAAGAAATTGACAAGTTCTTGACAGTTAAGTTTCTAAAATTATTTAGCGTTGTAAGTATCTTAGCAACAGCTTTCATATATTTTCACTGGAAATATATTTCATACATTTTCACTAAATTTTATGGATTTCTCCAATTTGAAAAGAAGATTTGTCTACAAAATATGTTTTTAACATAGAATATGTTTTCTGGTAGAACCTGACAGAAGAAGCACCGTGTTTTTGTTACCTATTCGAATAGCTATTTCGTCAACATTTAAGTGCTTGTTTCTAACATATATGTTGTAAGTCAAATATTCCTATTTGATACAAGAATGTCTTTTAGGGGCCGGTCTAATATGATCGTAGAGAGTCGTCTTGAGGTTTAGTCAGTCTTCAGCCCTCGTGGTTCCTCGCTAAAATGAAGCTGCATATTATCCTTAGACATGGGCCAGTCACCCGCGACGGGGTCTTTGGACCTGGTGTAGGCGTTCCTGCACCAGGGGCATTAGTAACATGAAGGTTACTCAAGGGATGGTATCTTAAAGGTTCACACACTTCTCTTTCCCTGCTCAGGTGACCTGGTGGCCAAGCGGCTAGTCCTCTGGCTTTTGATATAACAGGCTTCAGGATCGAATCCTGGATGTTTGTGAGTGGTCCGGAATCCACGTTAAACTCTAGATCCCGCTCTAATTAGCACAAAATGATCGTAGAGCGACAAACAAAACCTTCCCTGTTCAGACTCAAAGAAAGGTAATTTTATCCTATAATTTTATCGTGTCTATCCCCAGTATATACATGGACGTTTCGAACTAATCTCCTTCCGTTTGGCGACCCATCTTTTACCCATCATCATCATCAGGCAATTTTGCCATTAATTGCCATATTTAAAGATCTTTAATTCTTAATTGCAAAAACAAAACTCTAATATTAATTCTCTGTAAGATTATAGTCTATCTTGAGGAATTCGCGTAAAAAAATGGTTAATTCTTGCAAAATTATCACAACTGGGATAGAAAACCACTGTGATAAATCCCGATGATATATCACAACGATGATAATTTATAGCAGCACTTGGAAGTAATGTGTATATTCAAAATAGTTTAAAATTAAATTCAAATAATGATACTAAACTATTATAAAATGATTGAAGGACATTTAACAGAAGATCTTGTAGAATAAAAGTAATAGTGAGAGTAACAAAAAGTGAGGGTTAATTTTTGTACAATTTTGGCAACTGTGATAAATCACAATGATATATCATTAAGAGGATAATGAATAGCATCACTTAGAAGTAATATGTATATTCAAAATGGATTTAAATTAACTACAAGTAATGATACTAAACTATCACACAATAATTGAATGATATTTAACACAAGGAAAAATAATGTAAAGTAATAGTTATAATAAGAGATGGATAATTTTGGCAACTGTGATAAAAAAAAAACAATGTGATAAATCACAATGATACATCACTAAGACGATAATTTATAGCAGCACTTAGAAGTAATATGTATATTCAAAATGAATTAAAATTAACTACAAATAATGACACTAAACTATTATAAAATAATTGAATGGTATTTAAAGGAGTTAATAAAAAAATGTTGGAAAATTAAACCTATAAAAAAAAAATGATGGTCTGATACATGATTAAAAACAAGTTTTTAAAAATTGCGACTAGCCAAGTTTAAAATTTTTTCCAGAAGCACTACATTAAAAATATATTATTATATCTTAAATTTATTTATAATCAATAAAAAATAAAATGGGTAATATTCATACAAATATTTGCATACATTAGTCTTGAAAACATTCGCATACATTAGTCTATACATGAGTCTTGCATACATTAAACTTGAAAATCTTTTAATTCAGAAAAAGAATTTGATATTTAAAGGGTTGGCAGACATAAATCTTAAATATTTAAAAAAAATAAACTTAGACACTTGTTAATTATCACCAAAATTTTAGTATCAAAGTGTAAACAAAAACTGTTTGATAAGCATAATTTTACAAAAATCAAGAATGTGAAAATATACCAGCTATAATTGTAAAAATAAATTTACTTAGGAAACATTTTAGCTTTTATTTTTAATTGATAAGGGTAGAATGTTTTTTATAAAGCATCTGATGTTGCAAAATAAATAAATTAATTATAATTATATATTCCAGGGATGGCTAACCCGCGGCCCGCCTTGAATATTTTTTCCGGCTCGTGAGATTTATCACACTTTACAAATCTATCAGATTTATCACATTTTTACGAATTTTATAATTGTCGAAGTAGTGAAAACCAATGTATTAACAAAATACATTATCTCTGCATCCGTATATTGAAAAATTAATTGTTGAAATTATGAGGAAAAAAATTAACTTCGATTTTAAAATAATATTCTTGCGAATATATCACAGATATTGCCTGTTTACAGTTATGAGTTCGCAAAATAAGTAAATAATATTTCATTTTTCATTTCGTTTATATTTATATATTTTTATATATCATTTTTAGTATTAGATATTTCTTTACAATGAGTGCTTAGTATCATTATTATTATATTATATATGGTTACATGTAAGAATAATAGAAAAAACAAAAATAATAACTCATTGTGTTTCCATTTTCCACTCCAAAAAAATGTCTATAGTGGGTCTAAATCTAATAGGGGAATATATAATTTTATATGCGGCCCGTGGAGTTAGGATGCCGTGCGTTAGGATGGCCCGCAAGATCATTTGGGTTGGCCACCCTTGATCTATTGAATGCATGAATTATTTTTTTTATTTGCAAACGTAATTAATGAAATTAATATATTTCCACCTGAAATTATATTTTATTTGAAATACTCAACAAAAGTTTTTCACAATGGCCTTGAGCAATCTCCTTAATTTTTTTCAAAGAACCCATATCCAAAATTTCAATTTTAAAGCTTTTAATAAAAATTTATATTTATTTGGAGGAAGTACAAAATGAAAGTTATTTACTAAATGTTAAAATGAATAACATATGGTTTAGAATAAAAGAAGCTTCGAAATTTACGGCCACGCGGTTGTAAAAGCTCCATTTTATCGTCGAGAAATTCCAGAAGCGTAACTGCCACCACCCTTTTTTTCAGCCAATAAGATTCAAGGTCTCGCCTGGAGGTGAGTTGGATTACGTCATCTGAGATTCTTCGTATTTTTTGTAATCTTGTTTCCATGCGATTCGCATCCAAGAGGATGTTTCGTGATTCAAAAATTACCAAAAAGCACTTATAATGTTTCATGAATGCTTGTGAATTCACCCAAGTCAATTTTTTCAAGAAAACTTGTATATAATTGATATTATTTGTTTTGCAATGCTTTACATATCTTTTAAAAATTATACTTTTGATGTGGTCCAATTTTTCCTCCTTATATTTTATCACGTTTAGCCAAAACTATTAAATAGATATTAAATTGAATTTTTTAAATAAATAAAATTAGTGATTTGCTTTTTACACTATCAACGCTTAATAGCTATGTTTAGTGTTTTTCTACATAGTAATTGCACTAAGATTGAATAAAACATTCATATTAAGATATATTAAGATTGTATAATACATTAAGATTGCATAATACATTAACATTAAGAGGCATTAAGATTACATAATACATTAACGTTAATATACATTAAGATTGCATAATACATTAACGTTAAGATGCATTAAGATTGAATAATGCACTAACGTTAAGATACATTAAGATTCCATAATACATTAATGTTAACATACATTAAGATTGCATAACACATGAACATTAAGATCATTGCTACATTAATATTAATTCATAATTAAGATTTGCATAATACATTAATGTTAAGATATATTGATTGCATAATACACTAAAATAAATTGAGATTGTATTACTACGTTAATATTAAAATTACATAATTCATTAACATTAACGTTAATATACATTAAGATTGCATAATACATTAACGTTAAGATACATTAAGATTGAATAATACATTAACGTTAAGATACATTAAGATTCCATAATACATTAACTTTAAGATCATTACTACATTAATATTAAGGCATAGTATATTAATATTAAATCATAATTATTAACATTTGCATAATACATTAATGTGAAAATATATTGATTGCTTAATACACTGAGATAAATTAAGATTGAATAACTACGTTAATATTAAGATAATACATTAATAATCACATTACATTAAGATTGCGTAATACATTAATATTAAGATACATTAAGATTGCATTGCTACATTAATATTGCGTAATATACTAATCACATTTTTCTAGGAATTTCCTGAATTTCGATTTTGTCAATATTGGCATTTTTTTCAACAAACGTTACCAAAATCATATGTTTGGAGTCAAAAATATTATAATGGTAGAACAACTTCTAGTTAATATGTTCTAACCTATTCAAAAAGCTAAAAGAGCAATCAATTCTTGAGTAAAGGTATTATAAGACATTAAGTTAGAATGACTAAATATGTTGGAGTAATATAATTACTTAGGACCTTTTATATTGATTAAAATATTAATGATAAACTAAGTATCATTCAAAATTTTTTTTAAAATTTTAATATAAATACAAGCGTAATTTATTAAGAATAATTTATTCCTGAGTAAAGAGTATTATTTTATAATTTATTAAGAGTAAATTAAAATATAATTATTAAAATATTAATGATAACCTTAGTATACCATTCAGAATTTTTGTTTAATTTTAATATAAATACAAGCATAATTTATTAAGAGTAATTTATTCCTGAGTAAAGAGATTATAAGATATTAATTTAGAATGACTAAATATTTTGGAGTAATATAATTATTTAGGACTTTTTAATTTGATTAAAATATTAATGATAAACTAAGTATATCATTCAGAATTTTGGCTTAATTTTAATGTAAATATAAGAGATGATAGGATTTTCGAAGATGCAATGATATTTTAGGTACATTAATAATCTTATTTACATGCTTTGAAATAAAAATTTTAGAAAATACAAATTTCTTACCTTAAATTTAAAAAGAAAATGGTTAAAATGAATGATTTTTAAAACTGAAATTGCATAAGTTTACTTCAGATATGAATAGTTTGACGTTGGATTTTGCAGGTGAATTTGTAAATGAAATTCAGTTCCGTTATTACGAAAGTGCTCTAAACGAATATTGATTCAACAAACCAAATTTCATGTAAATACTTGTAAAAATTGCGTTGTTACAGATTTCGTATCTGCTTTTTTTTTTTATCTATAAAGGAAATCTATATTTTATGAACCTGAATTTCAACATGAAATCAAGTGATTGTGAAAGAAGAGAAACATTTTTAAAAAATAATAAAACGCCCAAATTAACTGTTAAAACATCAAATTAGTTCTATTTACATATCACACGTATATATAACATACAGTATCAAAGGAATAAAATGAAAACGCAATGAAACTTGTAAGCTAAGTACAAGTTGTACAGGTTCCATTAATTTTCCATTGTATTCCTTTGGTATTATATATTAAATATGCATGAGATATGTAAATAAAACTAATTTGGATGTCTTATAATAGTACTAAAAACTTAGTATAATACAATTTATTACTTAGATAGAAATAAAAGCTTATTGTTATACTACTGTGCCCAAAATACAAGCTGGCGGACTGGTGGCCAAGTGGCTAGCGCTCTGGCCTTTGGTATTCCAGGCATCAGGTTCGAATCCTGGCGGTGGCATGGATGTTTGTGAGTGGTTCGGAATCCACTTGAAATTGTAGGTGCCTGTCTGTTTAGCCTAAAGTGTGCATAAGTTGACAGTAGAGCGACTAACCACACCAAACCAAAAAGTAAGACAAATTTAAAATTCCCGGGACTTATGGAATTTCAATTTGTTTTTCTTTTTTAGGTTACTGGTACTATCCTTGGCATCTCAGTGAAATTTGATGTCAAAATATTCATTAGTGTTTGAGTTACGCTTTGCTTTGTAAGACGCTAAAACTGATTCCGGCGATTTTTGAAATGTCTGAATTAATTGCCCAAAGGACTTGCATTCAATTTTGTTTGCAGAAACATATAGAATGTTGCAAAAGGCATTCGGTGAGCATTACTATATCGGATATAAAGGTTTATAAGTGGTATAAATAGTTCAAAGAAGACAGAGAACGCGTTGAAGACGAAGAGCCCTGAGACCGACCATCAACCTCAACCGACGAAGATCACGTCCAAAAATGTAAAGATTGGGTGCTTGCAAGCCTTTGATCTACAATTAGAGACCTTGCTAATGATGTTGGGATTTCAAAAGGATCCGTCAATTCCATTTTGGGCCTCAAACGCGTCAAATCTCGATGGGTACCGAAAACACTGAATACGCCATCTCACACTGCATGGATTCTTCGTGGCTTTTTCACCAAAAATGAAACCCATATCGTACCGCAACCACCGTATTCATACCGTGGGACTTCTGGTTATTCCATAAACTCAAAAGACCATTTCGGGGACACCGTTTTGAGTCGATTGAAGAGATTCAACGTGAATCGTCGAGCGCTTTGAAGGCCATCCTTGCCGATGACTTTTTAGCATGCACTGAGGATTGGAAAAAAAGTTGGCATAAGTGCATTGTGTCCGGAGGGGATTACTTTGAAGGCGATGAAATAAATTTGGAAGAATAAATAGAGTTTTTGAAAAAAACTGGTTTTACTTTTTGGGCACAGTAGTACAAGTTGTACAAGTTTCATTGCTTTTTTATTGTATTCCTTTGGTATTGCATATTAAATATGCATGTGATATGTAAATAAAACTGATTTGGACATAGTACTAATTACTTGGTATAACGCAATTTATTACTTTTTGTAGGTAGCAATAAAAACTTATTGTTATAAATGGTGAACAGATGGTCAATATAATATGAAGGCACTTTACCATAAGTCTTTTTCAAAACTTTGCACAAACATTAACCTTGATAACTATATAAATTTTATCAGCAAAAGAAAAAAAATACTCTGCCAAGGACATATCTTTTTTAATTTTTCAAACAATTCTTTTTTTTAGATATGGACAGGAATAGCTATTTAATAACCGGACAATTTTTTAATTTTTACCATTGCGCTTTTCCGTCAATTCTCTCAACATTTGTCCTATTTTTCTAGAACCAGACAACACACCTGCAGTTTGTATGTGACGTCAATCAGTTTGAAGTAAATTGTGATAAATATCCAGAAAAATTAATTTCCAAGGTCAAATATTAAGAGAGGTGTGTCACATAAAACTTAAAAATAAAAATAGTGTTCCTTTAGCACTGTAATTTTTCTCATGCATATGCAAACTTTGAATTTCATTGATAACTGCAGTAATTCGATAGCATTTAAGGAATCAGACATGTCTGATGGTGACAGTATTTCCTTTTACAGAAAAAAAAAAAAAGAATCAGAAATGGAAACAGGTGGCACGTCAAGAAATTATGTTTAATACATGTCATTATAAGTATTTATTACTGTAAGAGGGACATTTTAAAAGTACTTAAAGGAGTTCTTGCTTAATGATTGTTATTTAATTTTCAGAAGTTGTGAAGGAAAGAAAGTAGGCAGAATTTGGATTCTCATTTTTATATTATAAATATTCATTTTGTAGAAAATAAGGCTTATCTTGGAATTCGCATAAATTGACGTCGTTTACTATTTTTCAGTTTTGTTTAAAACTGCGATAAAATATATTAATGAATTTGCATGTAATTAATTGCAAGAATTAATGTCATTAATTGCGTTGTAAAACTAAAGGCAATAGTTAAAAATATTATTTATGAAATTTGTAAATAGTCATAAAGGAGCCTAATGCAGGGGCAGCCAACCCGCAGCCCGCCTTGAACATTTTTCCGGCCCATGAGACTTATCACACTTTTACAAAATATATTTATTTTATTGTGGCTAAAGTAGTGAAAACCAACGTATTTAAAAAATACACTTTATGTGTGCATCCATTTATTCAAAAATGAACTGTCGAAATGATGAATAAAGATTAACTTTGATTTTAAAATAATAGTCTTGTGAATATAGGGCAGATAGTGCCTGTTTTATTGATGAGATTACAGTTATGAGTTCTCAGAATGATTAAATTATGTTCTGCAAACTCATGATGCGCACGTATCGTGGAACATCTAATATAATAGGTTGTATATTTCACTTTCAGTGGCCTCAGTAATCCACTAACCATCCCTAGATACGCACAGTTGATTGTTAATAGCAGAGCAAACCAGACTCTTAGTTGAAGTTGCTACAAATTTTGGTTGAACTTACACCTGCGAATTGTTTTTTTTAAAAATGAAATTGACCCAACATAAAACACATAACGGACGCTCACCTGCAACACCCATTACGATGTGCATATACCCAAATTGAGATCGATTTGCAAAAGCTAAGTGAAAGAGTGGAGAAACAAATATCGCACTAGTCAAATAAATATTTTTTCAATGATTTCATTTTTTTTTATTTCGTTTAAATTTATACTTATTTTGAGTGTTATATATTTTTTTACATTGTGCATTTAGTATCATTTTTATTATATTATCTATGTTTAAATGTAAAAATAATAGTAAAAACAAAATAACAACTCATTCTGTTTCAATTTTTCACTCCAAAAAAATGTCTGTAGTGTGTCTAAATCTAATATTAGGATATATAATTTTATATGCGGCCCGCAGAGTTATGATACATTTCCGAAGCGACCCGCAAGATCATTTATGTTGGCGTAATGGATCCTAGTTAAGAAAAACCTATTTTATAAAATGTTTCTTGTAATATTGAGAATAATTACGCAAAATGAAAGGCATTTTTAATATCACGCCGAGAAATTCCCTTCGAAACGGAAATAATATTTTTAAAGATAAAATTGTTTTACACGAGTATTACGTTGTAACATGGTAATGTCTTCAAGTGCTTTACTGCAGTTTTAGTTATGCAATATTTTATCTGAGGCTTGTTTGAGTAAAAGTGGTTAAAAATAAAAATAAAAAGACATTTTTTTCTCCTTTTCGTTTTGCAATTTCTAAATAGTTCACCTTCAAGTTGCGACATTTCAAGCAAGATAATTTTTTTAAATTGCGTTTTACTACTAAGTGCGTTTTACTATTTTTAAATGCACCTGGTTTATCTATAAATATTAGCATGAAACATTAGTTGTAATTAAACAAATAAATTTATTTTCTAATTACTAGAAACTAATAATCACTTAGTCTAAAGTCTCTGGTGCTCGGTACCACATTTTTCGGGTTCGAGTCCCCGGTGGTGCCCTAAATGTTTGTAGTGGTTCGTAATCCAGTTTAAACAGTAGCTCCCGGTCTAATGCAATCTTAGAGCTTTGTGATACTCTCGTCCGTAGCATATCTTCAAGCTACACGTGCCCTCAGGGTAGTGCTAAATGAGTAACAGTGGTGCAGCCCTTGCTTATGACATAAAGATTAACTGTCTCTGTACTGCCAGCTGCATTAGAACGACAACTGGATTACGAACCACTACAAACATTCATGGCACCACCGGGGACTCGAACCCGAAAAATGTGGTACCGAGCACCAGAGACTTTAGACTAAGTGATTATTAGTTTCTAGAAATTATTGTTAAAATTAAATGTTAAGGAGGTGATTCAAGTGTATCCTTCAATACTACAATCAGTTACGAACCAATCTATTTGCTGTTAAAGCATTAGCTTTAGCAGTCAATAAGAGGTCAATTAATAAGAGGTCAATTAAGGTCAACCATTGTACACCAATTTTTTTTTTTTTTTGCAATTTTTTTTTCCATCAAAATTAAGTGATGGTATTGTTAAAAAAATTTCCTATAAATATATTTACTAGCATGCTAAAATGAAAGGTAATATATAAGGTAGAAGAGATCATAAGAAGAGAAAAAAATTATTTCCAATCAACTTAAACGTTTTTTTATACCTTTTATATGATTGGCTTCTGGTAGTTAGGTAAACTGTCTCTTAACTGTGTTACATAACGCTTTATAATTAAGCTATCAAGTAATAGGGTAAATGTCTAGAGTCAATGGCATGACGGTAAATGAAATCTTCGTTAATTTCCTATTCAATGTACACTTATACTTAATAGTTTTAGTTATAAATAAATGTGTTTTTTCCTCTCAAAATGTAAAGCTATTTTGATTGTGAGGTTTGAGTTATTAAAATTATTTAATCTTAAATTTATACAGCATGAAGAAATGTTATCATAGCTGCAAATTATAAAATAAATGAAAAATATGATTGAAAGTTAAGTAAATATTTTTTAAAAATAGTAATAATAAAAATTTTATTTTTTAAAACTAAGAAGTAATAGAATTAAAATTAAATCAAATTTTTTTTATATAAATTCTTGTCTTAAACTTTTGTATTTATATCTTAAACTAACAAAGCAAGTATCCATACATACATATTAAGTTATGCGGACATTAATAAAGATATAGAGAAACTACGTTAATTTAAGTAACATTAATTTGTGGAAATTTTGTAATAGTAAAATAATTTACGTACCATAAGTAAAAAAAGGATTGATCTTAATAGTTAGTATAATTAGTACATCTCCTGCTTTCTCTATTTAACAGCACTTTGTACATCTACTATTTTTTAAAATTACTTCAACAATTTACAGAAATTTTATGCTGAGTTCTCGAATGTGTCGTAAAATTTCATAATCTATTTTAACTTGTTAATATTTTTCATATTGCTGATTTGTTTACATATCGTTAATCTTTTCGCTATCTCGCTAAGCCTTTATAAGCCATCTGTTGTATTAACGCAGAATTTTAATTCAGATTTCAAAATTAGCTAATTTATTATATATTAAAGAAAAGATTAAACCCCCTGCTTATTTGTGTTGCAATGTTAATTCGACCACAAACACATTAAATCAAAGCACATTTCAATCTATAGCTCTTAATGTAACAACTATAAAATATTTTATGAATTACTAATAGTATTTTTAATTAACACTAGATGGCACTGAATATATATATATATTCAGTGCCATCTAATGTATATATATATATATTTATATATATAGTGTAATATGCATCTATAGTATATATATATTTATATAAATATATATTTTCTAATGCAGCTGGCAAACACTTAGACAGTTGTATTTGATGCCCTAAGGCAAGCGCTGCACCGACGTTACTCACTTAGCACTCCCCAGGAGGTGCGTGTAACTTGTAGATAAACTACGGACGCGCAGTAACACTACCCCCGCAACGCTCTACGATCATGTTTGACTGGAACTTAATGTTTAAAGTTGATTCCGAATCACTACAAACATCCATGGCACAGTTGAGTCTCGAACCCGAAACCTGTGGTACCGAGCGCTAGAGCCCCTTGGTCATCAGGCACCTATATATATTTATATATATATGTATAATGAAAAGAACTGATAGTAACTTATAAAATTTTTTTTATAGTTGTTACATTAAGAACTATAGATTGAGATGTGTTTTGATTTAATGTGAATGTGGTCGAATTAACATTGCCACACAAATAAACAAGGTAATCTTAATGATGTAATCTTAATATTAATTTAATAATAATCTAATATTAATCTCATAATCTTTAAACTTTTCCTTAAATCTTTAATCTTTTCATTAAAATATAATCAAAAAGTATATATATATATATATGATCCAAATTATTGACTGCTTCCAGTTAAAAATGATAAGCATAAACAATTAACAGGTAAAAAAGAAAATATTTTTCTTATAAACATGAATTTCCAAATTTGTTGAAATTTTTCGAAATATGTACAAATCTGCATGAATAGGAAAAATTTAAAAAAAATTTTTCACATATTTTTTTTTTTTTGCAATGCATAAAATTAAATAAATTTGCATTTTACTTATAATTTTGCTATATTTTATAAACAAATAATTAATATTCGGCGCAGAAATTTACTGTACAGATTATAGAATTTTCACACTGATAAGAACTTTTATTTTTACTTAATATTTTGCTATATTTTATAAACAAATAATTAATATTACCAGCAGAAACTTACTGTTCAGATTATAGAATTTTCACATTGATAAGTAATTTTTTTTAATGTCAAGAAAAATTAATTATACGTTGGACAACAATAATGGCCAATTAAACGAATATATAATTTACAATTAAATAACTCTGGCGCTCGGTGCCACAGGTTTCGGGTTCGAATCCCGGCGGTGCCATGGATGTTTGTAGTGGTTCGGAATCCACTTTAAGCCGTAGGTCCCGGTCTTCTATGACTGTAAGAGCGTCACGGAGCAAAAGTCAGGCTTCTACCTACGGGTGCTCCATCACAACAGAAGCTGCTTCCTTCCCCTTCAATCATGAGTCCATATGGGCTCGTGGGCTTGGCCAGCCAAGTGGGATAAGAAACAACAACAACAACAACACAATTAAATAATTAATTTACAAAAGATATTAATAAATCTTGATTAATTTCGATTTAAATATTCATTCATTAATTTCAATAATAATTATTGAATATTGAGCATTTTTGGTCAAGTAATCGAATTTGAATTTGTTTTTATTCTATTTGAGTTTGCCTTTTTCTACTTTAACATCTTTGACCTTCTATTGCACATACGTGTGGGGGGAAAATAACCTTCTAGAGTATTTTTATAAGAAGACTCGCCTATTTGTAAGAAAAGACTTAATAATCAATCAATTCATCTCTGAACAGCAAATTGTTATCAAGTAAATTTTCAAAATGAAATCAGATTTCTCAGGTTTTCATTTATTAATTACTCAACAGTGACTGATTCTTTTCAAGAAATAATCCAGGAGGAAAAGGCCTTGTTAGATGAAATGAGTAAATAAATCATGCGTTACTGATTTTTCATTAAAAATGCTTACTATGAAAGATATCAAAATAGATTCTTGAATAATCGCCGTTAGCGCATATGCATAATTAATAAACCTTGCCAAACTTCGAATTAGAGACTCCTAAATTTCTAGCTTCCTTGACCACATTTAAAGGGGGGAAATTTCATCAGCCACATTTAAGGTAAAATTAAGAAAAAAATGTTTAAAATCTCACATTACACTTTACTTTGAAGCATTTTTTTGTACCATTCAGCATACAAATTCGCCAATAGCAGCCAATAAAGGTGCCAAACTTTTGTCTACAACAGAGTTATCTAACCTTATAGATTTTTTTAGTCCATTTAAAAGGAAAAACAAATCATCAACTTCATTTAAAGGAGAAAAAAAAGTAGCATGACTCCAGACAGTCACCCGAGAGGAAGTACAGCGCAATCATGTTCTTGAGAAAAAGTTGAGAATCATTGAGAAACGTTTAGTGTACAGTCTCTCAAGCCGATAGGAAATATATTTAGCGCAACCCTGCACTTCTTTGCGCACCTGACGCGTAGCCAAGTTTCAATTCGAGTTCCAAGTTTCAATTTGATTGGTTTGTCGCTCTACGGTCATCTTGTACACATGAGGGCTAAACAGACCGGGGCCTACAGTTTAAAGTGGATTCCGAATCATTACAAACATCCAAGGCACTGCCGGGACTCGAACTCAAAACCTGTGGTACCGAGCGCTAGAGCGCTAGCCACTCGGCCATCATTAAACCGTAGGTCCCACTGTAATATGATCGTATAGTGTTGTCTTGAGGTTTAATCAGTCTTCAGCCCTCGTGTTTCCTCGCTAAATTGAAGCTGCATATTACCCTTAGCCATGGCCTTGCGACGGGTTCTTCTGGACCTCGTGTAGGCCTTTCTGCACCAAGGGGATTGTTGACGGATTTCGGCTTAGGCCCGCGAGGGCTGGGGTGGCAAATGCTTAGCAGCGCCAAATTTTTCGAAATCGATTGATCGAAAATCGATTTTTTTTATCAACTGTAAGACAGAATTTTAATGCTTCTTTTCTTGCTTTGACAACCTCAAGTTGTCAATATTTTAAGCGTATAATTATCTTTTAAAATAATTAATCGTGTAAGTAGTAACATTTAAAATATCTAATAAATAGGTACTAAAAAAAGTTTCGTTAAGTATAACATTTATCTATTGATAGATTTTTTATAAATATTCTTGTTTGCTCAAAAAATATATATTTATTTATTTCAGACCTAAATTCAATAATTAAATTTAATTCGAATCTATTATTATTATTATTATATATAAGGGCGTCAAATTAACTTGGGCCTAGGGGGTTTAGTAACACACTACAACAATTGTTATGAATAAAATAAAATAAAAAATAAACTGCTTTGTTGAGTTTTTGTCATATTTTCATAAGAAATCAGTACGAACGAATAAATATTTCCTTCCGTATACGTGTTCCCCAGTTTGTGAACAATCTCCGTTTAAAAGAACTTCAAAAAAGGTGTTTAATAACACTAAATCCCAAGACCAATGAATAAGTGGGAAAAAAATAAAGAGACGCAAAAAAGATTCGAGGTCAATGTTTCACTTAAAGTCTTATATAACGCAACCTGCTCATTTCTCTTCTTTATGGCCATGCTTGGTCAAGGCCGAAATCGAAACACGTTGAGGACAATTATGGGAACAATTTATTCAGTGCCTCGGATCTTCAATTCATGATTTTACAAGATAATATTCAATATAATAAAGAATTTTGATGAAAAGATACTAAATTAATGAGAAGAATTTCATTAAAATAACTAATTTCAACCAAAATGAAGTAATTCTTGTACACTAATACCTTTTTTGAATTTTTAACTGATGTAAGCCAATATTTAAATATTTCTTTATTATTGTTGTTTAAATGTTTTTAAATGTTTTTTTTATTATATGCCCTTGATAATTCTGTAGATTATTTTATTACAATAGTATAGATTTTTATCTTAATAAAATATTTATAAGCCAAATTATATCGAATAAAAAATATCAAAATAATGGTATATAATACAGTTTGAAAGATCTTTACAACGTCAACAATAGAAAATGTTTTTGAAAATTAATTTGAAAGTGCCTATTTTTGTCCGTTTATTTATTCTTTCCTATATTTTATCAACAGGAGAATGTACTATTGTGCCTAAAAAGTAAAAAAGTAAAACCTATTTTCAAGTTAAATTTCCCGGGCATATGTAAGTTCAATTTTTTTCTTTTTTAGGTTGTTGGCACTGTCCTTGATATCTGTATGAAATTTCACGTCAAAATATTCATTAGTATTTGAGTTACACTTGGTTGTGTGAGACGCTAAAACTGATTTTGAAGTGTCTGAATTAATTGAGCAAAGAACTTGAAATTGAGCACTTGCAATAAATTTTATATGCGGAATAAATATTCGTGTGCGGAAACGTATAGAATGTTACAGAAGGCATTCGATGAGCAAACTATATTGGAAAGAAATGTTTAGAAGTGGTAAAAACAGTTCAAAGAAGGCAGAGAACTCGTTGAAGCCGAAGAACGCTCTGGTCGACCATCAACCTCAATGCGCTCAGCGCCATTGACATTTTAGTATGCACTGAGGATTGAAAAAACGTTGGCATAAGTGCATTGTGTCCGGATGGGGATTACTTTGAAGGCGATGAAATAAATTTAGAAAAAAATAAAGAGTTTTTGAAAAAAATAAAAATTGGTCTTTCGTTTTGGGCAAAGTAGTAATATGACAAGAAAATTAATGAGAAAAAAAATGAATGTAATGTTTAATGGCCAATCGCTTTGTAATGGATAAAAATAACTAGTGGTATGGCTAATTGACTGATAATGGTGATAATGATTACAAGTTGTGGCTTGTCCTATTTTAAACAAAAAAATTATTCTAAATAACTATTTATAAATAAAAAAATATTTAGAAAGTAAAATGTAAATAAGCTCATTCAACAAATATTTAAAGCAAATATAAATATTAAAAAATTACACAATCACATTAGTTTAAAAAAATTGAAGATTTCAATCAATTAATTTAAATTAAAACAATTAACTTTAATTTAATTATTTTTGTTTGATTTAAAAAAAAAACTAATTGGAAAACATGTTTATAATTTTTTTGGTCAGGCACAATATTAAATAATAAAAATTTAAAAGGAAAAAAATTAGGACGCTAAGTGTTATAGTTTTTAATTTTACTGGAATGCAATACATACGAATTCATATATATATAACACTTAGCGTCCTAATTTTTTTTCATTTTAAATTCTGTTAAAAGGAAAAATAACTTTTAAACATTGACATTTACATCTATATATTTATTTAATATAATTTTTTTTGGGAAAATTCGAGCTATCTGATTATAATAGTAAGTGGGTATACTTAAAAATTTTATGTAATTACAAAAGAAGTAAGTAAAATTATAATTAAAATTACTTAATTATTACATCTGAAAGAATAAATTCCTACTGCATCTATTACAACTCATAATTAATCTTACATGAAATTAAGATAAAAATTATCCTCTAAAAACACATTAAATTATTATTTTTTTATAAAACTATTTTTTAATTTTTACCAATTCTTTTTGTTTCTTTCAATATATATGCAAATAAAGTGATCTATGTAATGCATTATAAAGGACTTACCAGTTACAAAAATTCTTACGCCAATCGTCCAAGTTTACTAAAGCATTTTAAGAGCTGCAACTAGTTAAAAAAATTGTATATAAAGCAAAAGAACCAAAACGGAAACCTCAATCGATAACAAGCAATTTAGTTAAAAGGAAGTACTTTGACGCTTATCGGAATGTAGTTGCGCAAGGATTTACAGAATAGAATCATTTTAACAAAAATCACGATTCTGATTCAGATTAGGATGAGAAAAACCATTGCATTGCCTCATTTGGTGAGTCTTCGTTGGAAAGACCAATTAATTCTCACAATTATTATCGTAAATATTTTTGCACAATGTACAATTATTTATTGTTTAATTAATCATTCTAGAGTAAGCGGAGGAAAAATAACTGCATGTAGATAAGAATAATTTCACGTGTATATAAATTTTCTTCAGTGTAGAAAAAAAGAGAAATGAATAGTATGGTTAAATGTAACTCAGTCATAGAAAAGACAATGACCATATTTCAATGTAGGGAAAGGAGAATAAAAATTTCTGTCGTTAGCTCCACAATGCTCAGTTTTTATTTTTTAAATATACTATATACTATACTTTTGAATCTATAATATATACTAGATCGGTGCCTTTAGTTTCGGGTTCGAGTCCCGGCGGCGCAGTGGCTGTTTGTAGTGGCTCGGAATCCACTTTAAACCGTAGGTTCCGGTCTGATAGGACTATTACTACAACTATACCATGCCACATCACTGTACCTAGAGCTGAGTTGCTCCTTTACAGTTTGGGGAATGATGTGGGTGAGAGAAGTCTGAGTGGGCTCTGTGAACCTCTACGGTCATGACAGTATCGGGACTAGAACCCGAAACCGGCAGCACCAAGATCCAGAAATTAACTTTTTAACTTCAGTGAATTCATTTCTGGTTTAAGATTTTTTTTTTTGTAATGCAGCTGTCAATACAGAGACAGTTATCTTTATGCCTTAATGCAAGGACTGCACTGCTGCTACTTATTTAGCACTACTCAGGGGCCACGTGTAGCTTCAAGATATGCTACGGACGCGAGTAACACTACCTCCACAACGCTCTGCGATCCTATTAGATCGGGACCTACGGCTTAAAATGGATTCCGAACCACTACAAACATTTATCTCACCGTCGAGACTCGTACCCGAAACTTCTGGTACTAAGCGCCAGAAGGTCTGATTTGATTGGAGAGCGTTGGACGTAGGGTGGATAGCCCTACCCCACAAAATGAAAAACTTCGCCTGTCTTGAAATCTGCCAGAAGGCAGACGGCCTTGCCCCACCATAAGGTTATTGCACCAATGAAGAAGAAGAGGAATACACATATCTCTATAAACACTAATTACAATGCAACATCAGTAACGATTATTACCAATTACGATGCAACACTAATAACGACCATCACTAATTACGATAAACATCAATGACAATTACGATTGCAACACCCATTACGATGTGCAAATACCCAAATTGAGATCGATTTGCATAATCTCAAGTGAAAGAGTGGAGAGACACATATCGCACTCGTAAAATAAATAGTTTTTATTGATTTCATTTTTTTATTTCGTTCATATTTATATATTTTTTATATTTCATTTTCAGTGTTATATATTTCTTTACAATGTGCGTTTAGCATCATTATTCTTATATTATCTATGTTCACATGTAAGAATAATAGTAAACACAAAAATAATAACTCATTATGTTTTAATTGTTTACTCCAAAAAATGTCTACAGTGTGTGTGAATCTAAGATGGGGATATATAATTTTATAGGCGTCCCGCGGAGTTAGGCTGCATTTCCAAAGTGGCCCGCAAGATCATTTGGGTTGGCCACCCCTGTTTTAAAGCTTTACTCAAGCAAAACATACAGCAAGTATGAGCGCTATTTTTAGTTAAACTAAAAATGTTATTACTTTTGTAATAAATACTCCTCCTAAATACAATCTTTAAAACACAAATCACCATCTATTATGCTTTTGAAATTATAACTTGTAATATATATGGAAAATATATATTACAACTTGCCTTTGATATGAAAAACAAAATAATTAACAATTTTACATGTTGTAAAAGTGTAAGAAATATATAACGGAAAAAAAGAATAAACACATATATATTAATCTTATTTTTTCTATGCAAATTAGAGGATAAGTTGTTAAATTGAGAGTTTTTTTTTTAATAGACCTGTTGACAAAATAGAATACATCTTTTGAACTACGTTACGCTTCGTTAAAAGAACAAATTTCTTTTCATTTTATATTCACTGTAAGTAATATATTTTTTTTTTACGATTTGTTAAATGATTCGTAAAATTGCTGCCGTTGCTTGTAACTCAAAATGACCGAAAAACAAACAAAATATCGAAACATGTGTCGTATTTCTTCAATGGAAGAAGTAAAATATTGAACAATGGATAAAAAGACGGAAGATATTGGGAAAATTATTAAATATTTTTAAAAAAGTTACTTAAGGAACTTAAGCGTTCAATTAATAGAGAAATAAATTAAAAATTCATTTTTCAGCGTTCTTTTCTATTTCTATCAGAAATTGGTGGTGATTTTTAAATTTTTTGATGTAAATGAAATTTTTCAAATATATAAAAGTCAAATACTTTCAAATACATTTTGAACATGATAACGTCTGGATATCAATAAAATGAATCATTTTCTAATTTAAAATAAACATCTATTTTTTTTAATTATCACATTAAGTAAAAAAAAGTATTTTAAATTCAAGAAATTATTTCTTTTATTGTTTATTAATTACTGTTTTTTTTAATATTATTATTTTTCGACCTCATTTGAGAAAACGCTTTATATTAAAGAAAAATAATTTATATATTATTATTTGTTTATATATATATATATATATATATAAACAACTCCACTAGTTTTAAATTAATTACTATTAAGTATTAAATAATAAACATTTAATTTCATTTGGAGTGAAATAAACAACAAATAAAAAATAAAGCCTCATTTAATCAAAACAAATGTTTTGTACGAAATATCTAAAATGATTATTATTCGAAATAGATTGGATTTTAAAACAGCCATAGCCATATTGCTAAAAAAAAAAGAGAAAACATTTTTTTTTTACTAAAGTAAAAAAAAAGAGACTCTACAAAATAAAATTAAATTAAAAAAAGGAATAATACTTTATCATCATTTATAAAAGTAATAATACTTTACAATGCTTTATTATACATATAAATATCTTCTGATGTTTAATATATGTACATCACTGAAATAAAATGAATACCTCTGAAATGTCAAATTCAAGCCAGTATTTAGAAAGATATTTTTTTACTAATGCAGCTGGCAATACAGAGACATTAATCTTGATGCCGTAAACAAGAGCTATACCCCTGTTACTCTTTTAGCACTACTCCGGGGGGCGCGTGTAGCTTGGAGATATGCTACGGACGCAAGTAACACTAACCCCACAACGCTCTACGATACTATTTAAACCGGAACCTACGGTTTTGAAGTGGATTCCGAACCACCACAAATATCCAGGGTACCGCCGGCACTCTAACCCGAAACCTGTGGTACCGAGCGCCAGAGCGCTACCACTCGGACGTCAGAAAGGGTAGGAAATCTGAATAAATACTTTAAGTCATAAATCAATGCCACAAATTAAATCGTGATCTCTTATTAATTTCCCTAATTTATTCGATAAAAGATTTCATTTCCGAAGAGACATAAATAATTTTCATGTTATATCATAAACACACTTTATCCAACTTATATCGTCAATGTTTTTATTGATAAGAACCACATTTTAATTACATTAATTAGTTAATAATAGCTACGACGAAAAGAAAGGAAATCTGTATAACTACTTGAATTACACAATCAATGTAATAATAAAATAATTAAATGCTATCACTCGTTAATTTCTCAGATTTATTCAATAAAAGGACGCAAATAATTTTCAAGCTGCATCACAAATGCTCCTTATAAAACTTATCTTATCAAGGCTTTTATTTATAAGAACTCTATTTTAATTAAACTAATTCTTAGTTAGCAATCGATACAACGACAGAAAAGAAAATCTATTATAACTACTTAAATTATACAATAAAATGTGACAGTAAAATAATTAAATCGTTGTCACTTATTATTTTCAATGATTTATTTCATAAATCCCCTAAATAACTTTCACGCTGTATCATAGACACACTTTATACAATTTAACTCATCAATGTTTTTATTTATACGAACTGTATTTTAATTAAATGAATTCTTAGTTAGTAATAGTTACAATGAAAGAAAAAGAAAATATAAATCCTTAAATCATAAATCAATATGACAATAAAATAATTAAATCGTGATCCCTTATTAATTTCTCTGACTTATTCGATAAAAGATCCCATTTAAAAAGTGATGTAAATAATTTTTAGGCTATATCATAACCGCAGTTTATTCTACTTATGTCATCAATATTTTTGTTTATAATAACTATATTTTAATTAAACTAATTCTTAGTAATCGCTACAACGACAGGAAAGAAAATCTGTATAGATACTTAAATCATAAATCAATGTGACAATAAAATAATTAAATCGCTATCCCTTATTAATTCCACCGATTTTTTTGATAAAAGATTTCATTTCCAAAGAGATGTAAATAATTTCCAAACTATATCATAAACACACTTTATCCAACTTATCTCATCAATGTTTTTATTTATAATAACTCTATTTCAATTAAACTAATTCTTAGTTAGTAATCGGCTACAACGAAAAGAAAGGAAATCTGTATAACTACATAAATTATATAATATGAATGTGACAACAAAATAATTAAATCGCTATCGCTTATTATTTTCACCGATATATACGATAAAAGATCTCATTTCCAAAGAGACGTAAATAATTTTCAAGTTATATCATAAAAACTCCTTATCCAACTTATCTCATCAATGTTTTCATTTATAATAACTATATTTCAATTAAACCTATTCTTAGTTAGTAATCGCTACAACAAAAGGAATGGAAATATGTATAAATTCTTAAATCATAAATCAATGCGACAATAAAATAATTAAATCTCTATCACATAATATTTTCAATGATTTTTTTCGCTAAATCCCCTAAACAACTTTAACGCTATATCATAAACACACTTTATGCAACTTATCTCATCAGTGCGTTTACTTATAAGAACTCTATTTTAATTAAACCCATTCTTAATTATTAATCAATTAATCGAAATAAAAGAGATCGAATAGTAAAATAAATCGAAAAGTAAAATCAATACATAAAAATATATATCTAAAAAAACTATACGTCTTTATGATCTTTAATGTTTATCAACACAGCATGAATTACATGACCACGAAAAAGTTGGGACTCACCTTGAATATGAAGTCCTGCTCTATACTCCTCAGACGAAACTGATCCCGTATTATAAGTTACCGAAATAAAATAAAAAAAATCCCCCTCAACACACGTGAAGCCGTCCCTCCCTCCCTTCCCCCACACAGACGTTTCTACTGTTACACGACAATATTAATTCACAGGAAAAGGGTTTTCAAGGTTCGATTGCTCCTCAAACGACAAGTGGAAAGAAGAGCAGTAAGGAGTCGATTTCTGCCGTGGAGCAAGATGGTTCGCAGATTTCACTGCCGAGCACATGTGTTGCGGGGGAAAAACACCTTGCCTTCGGACGTACGCGCGGTAAAAATAGCGTTTAGTGGTTGTGTATTGGGATAGGTATATACGGGAAATCCCCTTGTGGTTGTTGTATTGGTAAGTAAAAGTTCGAGAAACTTTGTGAAGAAGAGATTTCATGGGTTGTATCAATACGGCTTGAGAACGGGATGCTTTAAAATTTGGATTTATTTTTAATGCAGTTAGTTTTCAATTGTATTCACTTTTTTTTTTTTGAAAATATTTTACAGATCTAATGTTGCACCTTCAAATGTAAATTGATATTGGGTGTTTTTGATGGGATGAGTATTTACAGGGAATTTCTTTGTTCATATGTTGATAATAGATATAAAAACTTCGTGTATTAGATTTCGCAAGTTATATTTAAGAAAATATTTGAGAAATAATTTGGATTAAAAAAAAATAGTACTTTTAATAAATGGTCATTGGTAATTTATTGATAATTTTTTCGTTATTTGATTATCACTTAACGTTAGAAAATTCATGATCAGTTAGAGAAATAATTAAGAAATCACCCACCCCTTGATGAATTGAAGTGATTAACATTTTATATTTTTATTGCATTTATTTCTCGAGATATTGTTTAAAAAAGTTGACTTCAAAATGGATTATCAGATCTTCATCGTATAGTATGATCGATATAGAATGGATTATCGATATAGAATGGATTATCAGATCTCATCTATCTACATGATTCTAATAAATACATAACTAGATGAATGATTATAGAATCCTAACCTTTCTTCTACTGCGAGGATGGGTACTTCAATTCTTTAAATAAATTTTGAAATTATTTTATTATCAAGGATTATTGTCAATTCTTTAAATAAATTTTGACAATGATCCTTGATTTTCAAAATGGGATTTAATTTCTTCAACGTATACTACTATCCACATGATTCTAATAAATACATAACTAGATGAATGATTACAGAATCATAACCTACCTTCTACTGCGAGGGTAGGTACTTCAATTCTTTAAATAAATTTTGACAATGATCCTTGATTTTCAAAATGGGATTTAATTTCTTCAACGTATACTACTATCCACATGATTCTAATAAATACATAACTAGATGAATGATTACAGAATCATAACCTACCTTCTACTGCGAGGGTAGGTACTTCAATTCTTTAAATAAATTTTGACAATGATCCTTGATTTTCAAAATGGGATTTAATTTCTTCAACGTATAGTACTATCCACATGATTCTAATAAATACATAACTAGATGAATGATTACAGAATCATAACCTACCTTCTACCGCGAGGGTAGGTATTTCAATTCTATAAATAAATTTTGACAATGATCCTTGATTTTCAAAATGGGATTTAATTTCTTCAACGTATACTACTATCCACATGATTCTAATAAATACATAACTAGATGAATGAATACAGAATAATAACCTACCTTCTACTGCTAGAGTAGGTACTTTAAGTTTTTAAATAAATTTTGACAATGACCCATGATTTTCAAAATGGAGTTCTAGATCTTTATCGTATACATGATTATACACAAAATATATCCGCTTGATTCTAATAAATTCATAGCTAGATGAATAAAAACAGAATTATAACCTACCTTCTACTTTGAGGTAGGTACTTCAATTCTTTAAATAAATTTTGACAATGACTCTTGATTTTCAGGGTCAATCCTTCTGAAATCATTTTATCTAGAATTTTAATGAATTCCTTTCAAGTTTGAACTGATTTGAGAAATTAAATAGTTAATTTTTTTAATAATTTTTTGTTTTCGCACATCGCGAATTATATATTCTTTTTTTAAGGTATACACATTCATTTGGTGATGATTTGGTATTGCCAATTAAATTCTGCCATAGAATGATGGCAGAATTTAATTAAGGAAATTAGAATTGGTTTATCTATACTTAATGTATAATTCAAAACAGAAATTCAGAAATCAAATTTGAAATTAATATGGTGAAATATATATTAAAATTCATAGATTATGGAATTGATGATGTGAAAATAAAATAATTTAATTCCTTATAAGTACGCACTGGAATATTATCTTTTCACTTATTATAATAATGAATATTTTAAAATAAATTATTCATTATTAATAATGCAAATTTAATAATGAATATTTGTTATTGAATGAATAATGAATTTTAATGCATTGCAATGCATTGCAATGCAATCATCATCATCCTTATACAGTCATCATCATCGGCGCAACAGCCCGCAACCTACCCGCAACCTACCCGCAACCCGCAACCTCTAATCGGCGCAGCAACCTACTGGCAGATTACGAGACCAGTTTACGAGTTTTTCTTTTTACGGGAAATTTGGGTTGTCAGCCCAACTCTCAACAACCATATTAGACCGGGACCTAAGGTTTAAAATGGATTCGGAACCACTACAAACATCCATGGCACCGTCGGGACTGAAACCCGAAACCTTTGGCATCGAGTCCTGAGCGCTAGTCACTCGACCGGTTAAAATATAGAACGAAATTGCAATACTTTTCAGACTTTTGGTTATTTTTTAAAATCAAAGCAAATTGCATTTATAAAAAAACCCCACCTCAAACGTGGTTTTTGATTCCACTATATGTTCTTCCAATTTATCACCATTTACGTAAAATGTCTTCATAATTTTTAATCGAAAATTTCAGTAATTAAAGTTCAACCACAAAATTTCCAAAATTTTCTACTTTGCGAAAAACAAAGCGCTGTAATGAATATTAAAATATACTGTGGACATAAATTTGGGGTGAAACCGGTTGCGAAGCAAAATATAAACCTCCGCAACTTATATAAGGGAAATTTGAACTCATAAAAGAATAAAACTTGATAAAGTACCATATGCAGAGAATAGCAGACGGTTAATAAATATTATTTTTATATTTAGTAACTATATCAGGAAGTTACTATGTGTCAAAAAGTTCTTAAACTCTTTTGATTTTTGTTCTGATAGGACTTATTTCGGAATTTTAAGTATTAATTTGTCGTTGTGGGGTTATTAGTTTATCATTTTGTGTCAATTTATAATTTTGCAAACTGTGATATTTCTGATAATAGTCACTGCAGTATAAATATCTTAGTAAAGTGTACTGATCTTTCTGCTTTCAAATGGATAAGTTTTTCACTTCCGTAGAAGTTATTTACTAAGAATAAGCTTTCAAATTAGAAGACGATCATTACTTATAATAATTAAGTTATTAATTATTATAACTAATGATTACAAGACAAGTTATAATAATTCAGCGGGTATTAAAAATATATGACATAACACAAATGCAATTAATATGGAAATTAATATTTGCTTTATTCATTCTTTATTAACGCAACAGTGCCATAGCCGTCTGTCTACTGGCAGATTTCGGGACAGGTGATTTTTTTTACAGTGAAAGGTTGCCAGCTCTAAGCCCAAAGCCCAACAGTCATATCATATATGGGATTCACAATTTAAGGTGCTTTCCGAACCACTACAAACATCCATGGCATCGCCGGGACACGAAACCTGTGACACAGAGCTCTAGTTACTCGGCCGTCAGGCTCCTTATTTATTTTTAATAATAATCCTCATTATCAGTGCCGCAGCAGCTCCAAGTTGGGTCAAGGTCGTGTGCCTGCTGGCAGATTTTGGGACAGGTGATGCTTTTTTTTTCGGGGTAGGATTGTCAGCTCTACGCTCTCCGGTCACTTTGGACCTGGGACCAACGATTTAATGTGGCATCACGGGACTCGAACCCGAAACCTGTGACATAGAGCGCTGGCCATGAGGCGCCTTATTTATTTTTAATAAGGTAAATTAAAAAAAAATATCATTTTACTGACTCGCGGTCTCATATGACCGTAGAGCATCACAGAGGTCAGTCAGACTTCTCCCACCCACATCATTCCCAAACTGTAAAGGGGCAGCTCAGCTCTAGACACAATGATGAGTTGTGGTGTACTAGGAGTAGTAATATCATTAAAACAAAAAGAAAATTAAAAAAAAAATATTTCTTTAAATTAACAACATTGATAAATTATTAAAATAATATTTTATATTATAATGATAGAACAATACATTAAAAATCTATATATTACCAAGATTTCTTTGATAATATTATCTTCTGTAATATCTCAGCTTTAGTTATTTGGCATGGCGATTTCGATAGGAAATAGTTTCAACAAATGTTTGATATTTAAACAACTGCTTTAAAGAAATTCACATCCACGTTAATTTGGTTGAAATTTATCTGACTTGTTCGGTATCAATATGATGAAATCAAAGTTTATGAGCTCTGAGGTGTACTGTGAAGAAAGAGGAAATAATTTCAGTTTCCTGAACTCAAGAACACTAATGGCATTCAAAATGTTTTCTGCGAAACCTTAGGGTTCCGTAGAAATTTCCTAAATGTTCTAAGAACACTTGCACCTTCTGAAATATCTAAAAAAAGCAATAAAGCCTTAGTTTATTTCGTCATAACTTATTTGTAAGAAAATCAGGTTTAACTCAATTGAGAGTATGAAGAAAATACAAGAATGAACAGCATGCTGATTTTGAAATCCGTTTCACAAATAATAGTTCTAGATTTTAATCTTAGGTCATTAATGTTAAATTTTTATGTAAAAATATTTTGAAATTAATCTGGGAGACATTAGCAGATGATTACTTCTACTACTACACAGCACCACATCACTGTGCCTATAGATGAGTTGCCCCTTTACAGTTTGGTAATGATGTGGATGAGAAGACCGATTGGGCTCTATGACGCTGTACGATGAAATGATTTAGGGACCTACGGTTTAAAGCGGATTCCGAACACTAACAACATCCATGACACCGCCGGGATTCTAACCAGAAGCCTGTGGTTCCTAATACCAGAGCCGCCCGGCCATCAGACCCCTAATAGGAGATGGTTGAAAAAATTTGCAAAATGGTTATTGCCAATTTTAGATTAAGAACTGGACACGACCACCTGGGCCGAACATCTGGCCAAAATAGGGATTGTGAATTCTGATAGTGTTTTATGTAAGACAGAGAAAATGAACAAGGCCCATCTACTTGTTTGCTCACGACTGGACTCTTAACTTACAACAGTATGGTGATTTGTGTACTCTTTACTGGAGGGTCAGAGAAAATATGTCTTGATCATACGAATTTTTTTGATAGTGCTTCTATCTTTTTAAATTTTTATCCTTAGAACACTTAACTTGTTTTTAACTGTTTTGGTCGTTTTCGTTAAGAATGTCTGGTCTTTTTTTCCCTTTGTAATTTTGATTTGTTTATATGTTTTTTTTGTTTCTACAATAAGTGGCCAAATTGGAAGGGACTGAATTCCAATAAAGCCACAGGTAAAAACAACATTTTGAAATATCAATATTTTTAAAAATTGATGTTCATATGTTCAAGTAAAATAAATATCTACAGAAATTACGACCTAAATTTTTTTCACCTGATTTATTAATTTTTATTTGTCGGACAGTTAAAAAATCGCGAACATACATATTTTTTTAACTAAGCCGAAATGTTATTTTTTTAATTATTAAATACTTCACGCCTCGAGCTATTTGGTATCCTGATGAGACTTTTTGATTACGTCTCTAATGATATAAGAAAAGTGAACAAAAAACATGTGCGATGTGTGCACATTTGACCTGATCATCTTGTCAAGCTACAGAATTTCTGAAATGTTTTCAAATATTTCGTTTTATTTTATTTTGCTCAACTTTAATGTTATATTTCAGCTAACTTTATTTCTCTCTCGTTTATTTCATATCATAGAATTATTTTCTATAAATTATGTGTAATGAATATTAGCAAAATTTGATTTTTTTTAGAAATAAAGGAAAGGTTGGAGAAATAATTATTATAAATGATCGTGTCTTTTAAATAGGTAAAAAATGTATATAATAAAAACAAAATTATATGTTTAGAGTTTGTTAAAGATTTAAAGAAATAAATAATTTTTAATATACTTTATGTTTTTAAAAAATTATTTCTTAATCTTGCATTTTTATACTTTGATATTTACAATATTTAAATAAATCATAAAGGGTTATGTAAATTCATTCATTTTTTAGCAATTAAAATTGGATAGAAAGATAATTTATAAAATATTAAAAAAAAATTTCGGTTTACAAAAACTTTTCAACAAAATTTACTACTTACAAGCAACAAATTCTTAACATTACAAAAGTCTTATAACAAAATTTTGATATACTACACAAAATCTTTTACTACAAAATCTTTCAACTACAAAATGCAAAAACTACAAAACTGCAAAATATTTACAACAAAATTTCCTACAAAACTATAAAGCTACTACAAAACAAAATCAAATCTACTACTAAATCTTACTAATATAAAATATTTTCAACAAAACTACAAAATCGTTACTATACTACAAAATCTTACTACAAAATCTACTACTAAATCTTACTAATATAAAATATTTTCAACAAAACTAGAAAATCGTTACTATACTACAAAATCTTACTACAAAATCTACTACTACAAATCTTTACTACAAAATCTTTTCAATAAAATTTTGATATTTCAATAACATAATCGATTCAACATTCGATTAACACATAAAAATCGCTGTAGCCAATGAGAATGATGAGGAAATTTTGAACAAGAAATTCAAAATAATTTGTTTAAAGCTGAATTATACTCAGAAATATGTAGAAATTCAAAACTGCAACAGTATTTTAGTCGATTGTCTCATGCTATGATTTTTTAAATTGTTTGTTGGAACACTAATTTAATTGTGAAACTTAATTAATTAACTATACTTTTTTTTAATAAAAAAACTGGTTTCTGATTACCTTACATCGATAAAAATCACAGTGAAATTATTCAGTTACAACGACATTAAATGATTATTACATTCGCTGTGATGTGATTTCTAATGGGTCTAATTATCTGATTGACATTGTAATTTGACACAAATTCTTGCTACTGAATTATCAAAAAATTACAATAAAAGAAAATTTATGCAGATGTTTCTGTACAAAAAAGGAATTTAAATATTTAAGACACACCTTTAGATTCTAATTAAAAAGTTAAATATTTCACTGACGTATTTATTGACGTATATCTTACTATTCCAACAATAAAACTTCCTTGGATGTATTGACGCAAAATTCTGATCAATCAAAAATTAAAAACAGTTTTTCAAAATCAGGTCAAACAATGTCTTGCAAAAAATTCTGAAATTCTATAATTTATATATAATATAAATAAAACTTAATATAGATTTTTAAAATTTATTAGCAAGAATTTGAAGCTTTTATATTCAATTTTTCATTAATAAATATTAATTTATGGAAAATTAACCTCATGAAATATTTTCTCTATCTCTTTATTTAGTTTTTGTGATGCCGTATAAAACATTTTGAAGTGAAATACAAGCTTATCTATAAAATCTGATCAACATTTCAAGGTATAAAATTAATTAGAATGACATACTTAACAATTTACCATATCACAATTAATTAATGGATAGCTATCAGTGAAAATGTGGCAATATTAATAAAATTAATGATAATGTTCCAACTTTTAATTTATTACTAGTTACCTACTAATGACAACAAAGTATTAATAAAATGTTATAACTATTAACTTAACTATTTACCATCCCTTACCTTAACTATTTAACAAAAATTTATAAATTAATAAATATCAATTAAAGTGTAATAACCATTAATGAAATTTATGATATTATCATGCCTATAGTTAAAGTTATTATCGATAGTTATTTATAAAATAATATTATCATCATTTCTTGCTTAACTCTTTTCTTTTCTTTTTATCTATAGGTCAAGAATCTCATCTTTGTGATAATTAATTCGAATCAACGACTTTTAGTACAATCTTATTCATTGCGTTACATTAAACATTATTTACAGATTTGACTTTTGCTTTTGTATTAATTTATAAGACAATAATTATTCAAGTAAAAATTAATCACATATTAATTATATATTTTAAATGTTATAAATTATTATCATGTAGTAAGTGAAACTGACCCATCTTATTGTTTAAAGAAATGAACAATAAGATTATTTAAGAGATTTTACACAAATATTCACAAATTCTTGTATCTTAAGAAGTATCAATGTTTCTATTTGTTATTTATGGTATATAAACGAGGAATAAATATGGGGCTTGATGGTCAGGTGACCAACTATCGGCGCCACAGGTTATATTTTTAGTAGTTCGGAATAGTTTAAACTGTAGGTCTCGGTCTAATATGACCGTAGAGCAAATTATTCGTTTGAGGTTTGTTTTTTAAATTTTCTTGAAACTTCTTTAAAATTTGAAATTTTTGTAACTAAAACTAATATGATGACCGAGTGATTAGCACTATGGCACTCGTTGCCACAGATTTCAGGTTCGAGTCTGGTAGTGCCATGGATGTTTACAGTGGTTCGGAATCACTTTGAACCGTAGGTCCTGGTCTAATATGACTATAGAGCTTTGGGCGTAGGGCTGATAACCTTACCCCGTAAAAATAAATCGTCACTTGTCTCGAAATCTGCCAGGCCTACGGCAGACGGCCTTGGCCTATCTTGGGGCTGTTGCGCCAGTGAAGAAGAAGGTGGGGATTTATAAATATCAATAACAACATACATTCCCTGAATTTCGACGGAGGAGAAAAGCTTTTAGAAGTATATGGATGTAAGGATGTAGGATTCTATCAAACTTTAAAATTATAAGAATTAAATTTTTATTCTCTGAATTGTTTTCGCAATTGTATTGATTTTGAATTGAATTTATTTCGTAAAAATACGAAAAAAATACTTTTTAAATAGATTAAAACTGTAACTAAATGCATATATACATGGTTATAATATAATTAAAGTGGGCATAATACTTTTAAAAAGTGGAGAGACACATCAACGTCTTGCATCAATTTATTTTTATAAAGATATCTCTTCGTAACTTATCTTTTAATAGATGGCGAGTTCTGAATTGCAAGGCGAAAAAATTAATGGAACTTTTTGATGTACGTGTTTTAAAAATATAATAAATATTATGATATCATATAATATAAGAATGAACGTACTGTAAAGTTCAACGACAATACACGCTCTTCGAATATCTACATATAAAGCTAAAACAACCTCTAAAAGTTATGCATTGCAATTACCAGGGGTGGCCGACCCAAATGTTCTTGCGGGCCACTTTAGAAATGCACCATAACTCCGCGGGCCGCATATAAAATTATATTTCCCCGTATTAGATTTAGACCCACTATAGACATTTTTTTGGAGTGAAACATTGAAACATAAAATGAGTTATTATTTTTGTGTTTACCATTATTCATAGATGTAAAAACAGATAATTTAATAATAATGATACTAAATGCACATTGTAAAGAAATATAGAACACTCAAAATGAAATATAAAAAATATATAAATATAAAAGAAATAAAAAAAGAAATATAAAAAATATATAAATATAAAAGAAATAAAAAATGAAATATAAAAAATATATAAATATAAAAGAAATAAAAAATGAAATCATTATAAAATATTTCTTTTACTAGTGCGATATTTGTTTGCGCAAGAATATTATTTTAAAATCAAAGTTCATAGAAATTTTTTTTTCATATTTTCGACAGCTCATTTTTGAATATATGGATGCACACATAATGAATTTTTTTAATACATTGATTTTCACTACTTTGGCCATTATAAAATAAACATATTTTGTACAATGTAATACACTGAAGTGACAAAAGTCATGGGATACCTCTTAATATCGTGTCGGCCCTCCTTTCGCCCGGCGAAGTGCAGCAACTCGACGTGGCATGGACTCAACAAGTCGTTGGAAGTCTTCTGCAGGAATATTGAGCCATGCTGTCTCGATAGACGTCCATAATTGTGAAAGCGTTGATGGTGCAGGATTTTGGGCGCGAACAGACCTCTCGATGATGTCCCATAAATGCTCGATGGGATTCATGTCGGGAGATCTAGGTGGCCAGATCATTCGTTGGAATTGTCCAGAATGTTCTTCAAACCAATCGCGAACAGTTGTGTCCCGGTGACATGGCGCATTGTCATCCATAAAAATTCCATCGTTGTTTGGGTACATGAAGTCCATGAATGGCGGCAAGTGATCTCCAAGTAGCTAAACATAAGCATTTCCAGTCAATGTTCGGTCCAGTCGCACCAGAGGACCAAGTCCATGCCATGAAAAAACAGACCACACCATTACGGAGCCACCACCAGCTTGAACAGTGCCTTGCTGACAGTTTGGGTCCATGGCTTCGTGGGGTCTGCGCCACACTCGAACCCTACCATCAGCTCTTACCAACTGAAATCGTGACTCATCGGACCAGGGCACGGTTTTCCATTCATCTAGGGACCAACCGATATGCTCACGTGCCCACGAGAGTCGCTGCAAGCGATGTCGTTCTGTCAGTAAAGGCACTCGAGTCGGTCTTCTGCTGGAATAGCCCAAGAAAGCCAAATTTCTCCGCACAGTTCTAACAGACAAGTCCCTTGTACGTCCCACATTGATTTCTGCGGTTATTTGACGCAGTGTTGCTTGTCTGTTAGAATTTACGACTCTTTGCAGACGTCGCCGGTCTCGGTCGTTAAGTGCAGGCGGTCGACCACTGCGCTGTCCATGGTGGGATGTTATGCCTGAAATTTCATACTCTCGGCACACTCTTGACACAGTGGATCTGGCAATGTTGAATTCCCTAACGATTTCCGAAATGGCATGACCCATGCGTCTAGCTCCAACTAACATTCCGCGTTCAAAGTCTGTTAATTCCCGTCGTGCGGTCATCATCACGTCAAAACCTCTTCACATGAATAACTTGAACAGAAATGAAAGCTCTGCGAAAGCACTGCGCATTTATACCTGTTCTACGTGATGCTACTGCCATCTGAAAATTTGCATATTGCTATCCCATGACTTTTGTCACTTCAGTGTAAATAACACGGGCCAAAAAAATGTTCAAGGCGGACCGCGGGTTGGCCACCTCTGGTATATACCATGAAAGTTATTGTTATATAAAATAACATAACGCTACAAAAATAGATAAATAATTTAATTTAATGAAAAAAATAAAGTCGATTTAAATTGTTTTTAAATATTTTCTTAAAATTAAAAATGTTATTAATTTTTAAAAAAAAATTCAATTTTAAAATAGAGTATGTATTAAAAATAAATTCTAGTAAAAATAATCCTGTAAAATAAATAAATAATTTAATTTAATGCAAAAAAATCGATTTTAAATTTAAAAAAGTTCGATTTTTGTAATAGTTGATTTTTTTAATTTTTGATTTGTTTGAATGAAATTTTTTCGAATTTTTAAAATTTTTTTTTCCGATTATTGAAATATAATACGTATTAAAAATAAATTCTAATAAAAATAAATAAGTAATTTAATATAAGGCAAAAATAATGTCGATTTCAAATAAGACAATTTCGTTGATCAATTTTTGTAATAGTATATGTATTAAAATTTCTCCCATTTTTTTTTTTTTTTTTTTTTTTTTAAATTTTTTAATTTCTTTTCGCTTTTGGAAATAGAAATAAGTAATAGAAATAAATTAATATAGTAATAAGTTAAATAAAATTAATGAAGAAATAAATGAATTTTTTACATTATTCAAATTAGAAAATCAATGGGTAAATCGTAAATTGATGATCAATTTATTCAATTTCCAAAAATGATAAGTGAATGCGTAAAAAAATGTATTTTTTTTTCTATTAGAAATATAAAAAATTTTAAGCGAGATATTTTTAATTTAAATTTTCAAAATTACAATTAATATTTTACGTCATTAAAATTATTGAAATTTTATATACAAACAAATTGGAAAACGCCATTTTAATAAATCTTGCCAATTTATATTATTTAAGGTTAATTATTTAAAACCTCAAACCTGCAATCCTTTATTGATATATATATTTTTTACTAATAATATTTGCCCAAACCAAAATTGCTATTTTGTGTAGCAATGCAATGACGAGGGCATATCTGTTAAGGTATTATAAAAATGAATATGATATAAAAGATATAATATCATAAAAAAATCCATAAATAATTTAATATGATTCACGAAATCATTTTCGGTTTGTGACGTTTAATATCGTACGACTTTTCTAGTGATTCACTAACTTTAGTCATCAATCTGATAATATCAGCAAATGTGATGATTTGGAATTTTTCATTTATCTATGAATATCATTGAATCTGATACGCTTTTTTATAACATTTTAATATGAATTTTGTTTTACGTATTATTACTATCAATGAAATACTGCCATCAGTTCCATTTTCCTTTCCTTTTTCTTTTCGTTTTGTCAAATGTCCTTTTTGTCCTGAGAGTTAATTGGTCAATCACTATAAAGAAGTTTATAAACTTCAATTTTTCTCTATGTATTGCCATTTGCTTTTCATGTAGGAACGAATCACTTAATCAAAGAAAGTGATTCCTTTACTTACGAACGAATTACTTAGCCCTCAATTCTATTTTCCATTAAACCTTCCATTTTGTCAAATGTCCTATTTTAATTAGGACTCATTGGTCATTCACTATAACTACAGTTTTATCATGTAACGCAATTTTAAAAGAAGCTTATAGATTTCAATTGTGTTCAATGTATTGTAATTCACTTTTAATGTAAGAACGAATCACTTAATCAACGAAAATTATTCATTCACTGACGAACGAATCACATAGCCATCAATTCCACTTTCTTTTCCTTTTGTCCTTCCATTTTGTTAAATGAGGATCAATTTGTCAATCATGCTACTACTATAGTTTTATTATGTAACTTAAGTTTAAAAAGAGTTTATAGATTTTAATTTTGTTGAATGTATTGCCATTTAGTTTTCATGTACGACCGATTCACTTAATCAACGGAAGTAATTCATTCACTTGCAAACGAATCACTCAGCCATCAATTCCATTTTCCTGTCCTTTCATTTTTCCATTTTGTCAAATGTCCTATATTCTTGAGAATTTATTGGTCAATCACTATGAGTACAGTTTTATAATGTAATGCAACTTTAAAAGAAGTTTATAGATTTAAATTTTGCACAATGTATTGTCATTTGCTTTTCATATACGAACGAATCACTTAATCAACGAATTAATTGATTCACTTACGAATTAATCACTCAGCCATCAATTCCATTTTCCTTTCCGTTAATTTTCCATTTTGCCAAATGTCCTTTTTTTATTAACTATTCAATAACTATAACCAAATTTTTATTTATGTAGCGTAACTTTAAAAGAAGTTATAGAAATGAATAATAATAGAACTGAATGTGATATAAAAATATATATTATCATTAAAAAAATCCATAAATTATTTAATATTATTCACGAAATCAGGTTCGTTTGTGACGTTTCAATACAGTACGACTTTTCTAATGATTCACTAACTTTAGTCATCAATCTGATAATATCAGCAAAAGTGATGATTTGGAGCGAATTTTTAATTTATCTACGAATATCATTTAATCTAATCTGTCTTTTTTTTAACATTTTTATATCAATTTAGTTTTACAGATTATTACTATTAATGAAATACTGCCGTCAGTTCCATAATTTATAGATTTCCATTTTGTATGGTCATTTGCTTTCATGTACGAACGAATCACATAACCATAAATTCCCTTTTTTATTCCACGTTTTATTTTGTCAAATGTCCTTTTTGTCCTGAGGATGAATTGGTCAATCATGTTACTACAATTGTAATGTAACTTAACTTAAAAAATAGTTTGTAGATTTTAATTTTCCTCAATGTATTGCCATTTGCTTTTCATGTAAAAGCGAATCACTTAATCCTCGAAAGTGATTCATTCAATTATGAACGAATCAATTAGCGATCAAATCCATTTTCCTATCCATCTTCCATTTTGTTCCGAGGATTAATTGGTCAATCACATTACTACAGTTTTATTATGTAATAAAACTTCAAAAGAAGTTTATAGATTTCAATTTTACTCGATGTATTGTCATTTACTTTTTATGTACGGACGAATCACTTAATCAACGAAACTGATTCATTCACTGACGAACGAATCACATAGCCATCAATTCCAATTTCTTTTCCTATTGTCCTTCCATTTTGTTAAATGTCCTTTTGGCCTAATTATTAATTGGTCAATCATGCTACTACAATTTTATTATGCGACTCAACTTTAAAAATAGCTTATAGATTTCAATTTTGCTCAATGTATTGTCATTTACTTTTCATGTATGAATGAATTACTTAATCAAACGAAAATGGTTCATTCACTTACGAACGAATCACTTAGCCATCAATTACATTTTCCTTTCATTTCCTTTTTACATTTTGTCAAATGTCCTTTTTTTATTAATTGGTCCATAACTACAGCTTTATTATGTAATTCAACTTTAAAAATAGTTTATAGATTTCAATTTTGCGCAATATATTGTCATTCGTACAAACGAATCACTTCCTTTATACAGATATATTTTATTTATATCCTTGAAATGTTATAATTTACGATCTCATTTGCACAATTGATCATGCTAATTTTCGGAACAAGTTTTAGTATCTTTAATAAAGAGTATTTTAAGTAACCATTCACAAATCATTGTATATTAGATATCATAACTAATTTTATTTGTTATATATACTGCAAAGTAGGACATACTTGTAAAATTCAAGGACAATATAAACTCGATATATATAGAATATAGATGAAGGAAAAACAACCTTTAAAAATAACGTAAAAAAATAAGTGTAATATAAAAACAATATAATCTTACGAAAAATAAGTACATAACTTAATTTAATGCAAAAAAAACATCGATTTTAAATTTAAAAATTGTTTTCCCAATTTTTGCAGTAGATTAGTAAACAATTTATTTTAAATTTACATTTATCATGAGTTTCCAATCAGTCAACCTTCAAGACTGAAAAATGTTTTCATAAATACACAGTCTTTCAAAAGTGTTTGCATTTTAATTTCATGTCAAATAACGATTTATAATTATTTTAGTTATTAAAAAAAAGCTTTAAAATATTTTTAGCATTTTCCATTAATTCCTGTATAGATTAATAAGTATTTTTTGTAAAAAAAAGTAAAAAGGGTATGAAATAAAATTATTAGCAGCCTTTTAATTCTTAAGAATTAGGAAAAATGATCTAAAAAACTTATATCTAATTTTTGATTGTCTCATTATGACAATCAAAAATTTGATATAAGTTTTTTAGATAATTTTCCCTAATTCTTAAGAATTAAAAGTCTGCTAATAATTTTATTAAATCAGTGACTTTTTTGAAAAAAACAATTATTTTAGAATATTTCAAGATCAATAACAGAAATACTTATTTTCTGTAATTGATCTTGAAATAATCGAAACTAATTGTTTTTTAAAAAAAGCCACTGACTTTAATTGGGTTTGCAACACAAGGTTTTCCAAAAAGTATCTTCACACTTTTTAAAATTAATGTTTCACAAGATATCATGGGAAAAAGATTGCTTACCAATCCTATATTTGTAAGTCTGTCGAATCGCAAAACAAATTGGTAAAAATCATTGTTACACTACACTGAAGTGACAAAAGTCATGGGATACCTCTTAATATCGTTTCGGCCCTCCTTTCGCCCGGCGAAGTGCAGCAACTCGACGTGGCATGGACTCAACAAGTCGTTGGAAGTCTTCTGCAGGAATATTGAGCCATGCTGTCTCGATAGACGTCCATAATTGTGAAAGCGTTGATGGTGCAGGATTTTGGGCACGAACAGACCTCTCGATGATGTCCCATAAATGCTCGATGGGATTCTTGTCGGGCGATCTAGGTGGGCAGATCATTCGTTGGAATTGTCCAGAATGTTCTTCAAACCAATCGCGAACAGTTGTGGCCCGGTGACATGGCGCATTGTCATCCATAAAAATCCCATCGTTGTTTGGGTACATGAAGTCCATGAATGGCTGCAAGTGATCTCAAGTAGCTGAACATAAGCATTTCCAGTCAATGTTCGGTCCAGTCGCACCAGAGGACCAAGTCCATGCCATGAAAAAACAGACCACACCATTACGGAGCCACCACCAGCTTGAACAGTGCCTTGCTGACAGTTTGGGTCCATGGCTTCGTGGGGTCTGCGCCACACTCGAACCCTACCATCAGCTCTTACCAACTGAAATCGTGACTCATCGGACCAGGGCACGGTTTTCCATTCATCTAGGGACCAACCGATATGCTCACGTGCCCACGAGAGTCGCTGCAAGCGATGTCGTTCTGTCAGTAACGGCACTCGAGTCGGTCTTCTGCTGGAATAGCCCAAGAAAGCCAAATTTCTCCGCACAGTTCTAACAGACAAGTCCCTTGTACGTCCCACATTGATTTCTGCGGTTATTTGACGCAGTGTTGCTTGTCTGTTAGAATTTACGACTCTTTGCAGACGTCGCCGGTCTCGGTCGTTAAGTGCAGGCGGTCGACCACTGCGCTGTCCATGGTGGGATGTTATGCCTGAAATTTCATACTCTCGGCACACTCTTGACACAGTGGATCTGGGAATGTTGAATTTCCTAACGATTTTCCACATGGCATGACCCATGCGTCTAGCTCCAACTAACATTCCGCGTTCAAAGTCTGTTAATTCCCGTCGTGCGGTCATCATCACGTCAAAACCTCTTCACATGAATAACTTGAACAGAAATGAAAGCTCTGCGAAAGCACTGCGCATTTATACCTGTTCTACGCGATGGTACTGCCATCTGAAAATTTTCATATTGCTATCCCATGACTTTTGTCACTTCAGTGTATAATGCAATATATCCACATGGTAAGAAATTGTTAATAAGGCTATGTGAATCAATAAAGAATGAAAAGCCTTGAAGATCCAAATGAGACCAAAATACTGTTTTTGTATTATCTTTTTTGGATGGGACATTAGACAAAAAAAAATGCATGTATTACACCATTTCATAGATATTTTGTTAGTTTAAAGAAAGATTTAGAAAAAGTACATTGCTCCCATTTTACGAGGAGTACAATCATTTGCTGTCAATTAAATGGAACACATACTACAGATCTGAAAATCTACAGACTTACAATATGAGTCACTTCTGGATAGTTTAAATTTATGCGATTTTATTTGTAGTTCTACGGTCATTTTCCTTTAGGCCACTTACACCGGCACCTTCAGTTTAACGTAGATTCCGAACCACCAAGAAACATCCTTGCTACGCCAAGATTCGAACCTGAACCCTGCAGTACCAAAGCACTAGCCAATTGGCCATCAGGCCGCTAATTCAGAATGAAGCTCATTAACAGTATTTTTGTAGAAGTTGAAGATAATTACATGATAATATACCATATGATGATAATAATACCATAAACCATATGATGATAATACTATTAATCATTTACCGTAAAGAAATTTATCTGTGTAGAATGAAAATTGGTATGCCAAGTAAAATGATCGGAAGACATTTTGTACAATCAGAGATTTTGAGACATGGGTAACGGTTGATAAACTAACTGCACAGTAGAATTTTCATCTCAAACCAAAACCGAGGTTAATTAATTGAGTTCCACAAGTTTCAATTAGTTAACTTCTGAAGGAGTTCATTAATTTGATTTGTATTACAGAAACATCAGCTCCCGTAAGTATCAAATAGTTTTTATTTTTAAATGGATTTGTTTTGGTTTGTCGTTCTACTGTAATTTTTTGCACGCTTCAGGCTAATTAGACCGTCACCTACAGTTTAACATGGATTCCGAACCACTCAGAGACATCCATGCCACCGGCAAGATTCGAACCTGAACCCTGCAGTACCAAAGGCTATCCAATTAGCCATCGGGCCACAGTTTAAATCGAAATTCTCATGCCAGAGGCCAAGTGAGGTGTTGTTGAAGAAGAATGGCATGCGTATCCCATTTGTTTAAATACCAATCTTCTTTGACAGCGTAAAATATCAATCTTCTTTGCCATGGTTGCTTTCTATCCTATTCAGTTTCTTCGGATGATGATTTTATTGGTTTTGTCTATTCACTTCACGTTGTGACAGTTATTATTTTTTTACACGTGTAAGTTTGGTTTATTTTTGCTGATTTTCCCCCCTTTTGAATTGATTGTGTTGTGGCGGTCCGAATTTCGATAACAAAATTGTAAACATGTTTCTTTTTGTTTGTGTATTCTTTTGGATTTTTTTCCTTTCGACGTGTGCGCTATCACTTCCAATTTTTACCACACCTTTTGCTGTTCTTGCGTTTATCTGCTACTCCCTCTTATTTTCCTTTTAAAATTCCAGAGATTTATGTTGCATTTGCGCTATTTTCATCTCAAATTTTATGTGTTGGAAAAATAAAAAATTGTTAAAGTCATTTTCTTTTTAAATAACGGACTACTGTATTGGTGACATTGATTCTTGTATGTTTTTGATTTTAGTTTTCTGAGATTTTAATGTATTAATTTTTTTGTAAGGAAATCTCCCATGTTGTTGCAGGATTTTTGTAAATGCGCCATTTTCCCATGTTTAGAGAACTTTAAAAATATTTTGCGTCCATCTAAAAATATTACATTTTTTTCTTAGGTTGTCTCTAAGAGTAAGAATTTTTTTATTTTAATAATTCTTTAAAAGAAAAATTTTTTGGTTACTTTGTATTTAATTAGACTGTTTGTATTTTAATTAATAAGCTTCGGTATAGTCACATGCCCTCAGTTTAAGAATATATAAATGCTACTCACTTACTTGTGTAATATTTACTATGTTTCTTTCATCTAATAATGGGGAAACAATACTGAAAATTTTCCTGTGACTATTCCGGGTCTGTTAGATATATGTCGTGTCGACATTTTGTCCTGAGTTAAATTTATTATTTGCATTAAATTTTTACGTTGTTGCACCATATACTGTTGTTTATCTAGAATTGCATAAATTTGTAGAATTTAGGTGTAGAAAAATAGGTGTTTTAATTTGTAATTTATCCTATTTTAAAAAAAATTAAACAAAATAGCAAATAGAAATTTGAAATTGGGGAAAGTATTAAAAGTTTTTCAAACATGTCGATCTTTGTGGTCTGCATCACAAAGGAAGAAAAGGCGCAATTCAATAGTACCAACCTGTAAGGTCTTTATAGACCCAATTATCTAATTAGCATTCCTATCTCCAATTCCTCTTTGTGGATAAAAATATGTGTCACAATGATCACCGCTTTAAAAAATTGTAACAGGAATAATTAACAACTTAACTGCCATGAATTAGATCTTTACAGCAAGGATTATTCATATGCATTTGCGTTTCAGCCCCCACCCACCTGGGCTTAATTCAAAGTTTTTCCCCTCAAACCAATGGTTGTCTTGAGATATAGAATCTGGCCAACGATGGGAATTAAGATGGGGTATAAAAATGAGACGGAAGTGGGCACATGTTGACAGGGGGAGAAGTGATAGACAGTCGTGAAGTAAGTCAGAGGTGTGGAAAAATAAGATGATCTAAAAGTGTAGAGAGATAGGTAGTGGTCTACAGTTTGACTGGAAGTGTGATACTTCTATGTCGTGATACCAGCATTTCAAATGGCAGAAATGATCGCTTCCGGGACGACTAGTCCCAAACACTGACTCTCCGTAGATTATTCTCTACTTTCAATTCATTGTCCCGTTGAAAGAAGTGCACTATGTTTGAATAACAAATGTCAAAACCCTGTCTAGTAAAAAGAGCTGCTATAAGTGCGAAAATTAGTACTTGTTGAAAAAACTCCTTTTCCTAGTGACAAAATTGTCAAAAGAACGTAATAAGGATAAATTTTTAAATATTTGATAATTTTTGTATAGAGAGAGTGAAATAAAAAATTAAATTGATGTGTTTAATTAGATATTTATTACAGCAACTGATTTCTCTAGTGGATTATATCCTGTATATTTGTCGTTTAATATGACCTATTGGGCTGTCATAAACTGGTTTTTTTTTATTATTGAACCGTGGAGCTGTTGCGCCAATGATAATGACGAAATTTTCATAATTTTGACTCAATTAAAAATCCTTATAGGATATTTATTGCTATTATAAAAAAGGGAGTTGTGTTTGTTTGTTTCTTATCCCTATCGCTCTACAGCAACATCAAGCCCAAGCCCATGAACCCATGTGTTCTAACGGAAGCAGGGAAGGGGGAGGAAGGCAACTCGTGAGGGAGCACCCGTAGGTAGAAGTCTGACTTGACTCCGTCAGTCTCTGAAAAAGGAGACAAGTGTCTTCGGAAGGACTTTTAGGGGGCACTACTCCGCGTTTACGTATCATATGAGAAAAAAATCGGAAAACTCCCTCCTCCAGGTAGTCGAATAACGAGGCAAGATGTGAACATCACAAACGCCATCGAGTCTTGTTTTTTGAAACAGTGTGTACAACAAAGTCGCTAGCGCATTGAGCCTCAGTCCTAATGCTCATCACCAGCGGTGTACACTGCCACTGAGCTACAAGTCAGAAAGGGAGTTATAATAACATTAGATATAGAAAAATGGTCGAAAGAGAACGTAACATAATTTTTTTATTGTTGTAAAGTGGGTCGTATCACTGTCGTAAAGTAACGCTGTTAGTTTGTATCACTCTCGTAAAGTAACTCTGTAAGTTTGTATCACTGTCGTAAAATAACGTTTGTATTACTCTCGTAAAGTAACGTTTGTATCAATCTGGTAAAGTAACGCTGTAAGTGTATATCACTCTCATAAAGTAGCGTTGTAAGTTTGTATCACTCTTTTAAAGTAGCGTTGTAAGTTTATCACTCTCGTAAAGTAACGCTGTAAGTTTGTATCACTCTCCTAAAATAACGCTGTTTGTATCACTGTTGTAAAGTAACGCTGTAAGTTTGAACACTCTCGTAAAGTAACACTATAAGTTATATCACTGTCGTAAAAGAACGCTGTAAGTTTGTATCACTATCGTAAGATAACGCATTTATATTGTAGCAGATCCTACGTGCAACAATTTTAATGCTCCATGATTACTTGCTCTGCATTTTAAGAAAGTTTAGCACCCGTTTAGTATCCTAAAGGTGAAAAGGTCGTTATTGGAATTATTTTTAAAAAGTAACTCAAATTTATTATCTTTCTTATTATGTTTTACTTGAGCTAAAATTGTATTTAAAAGTGCATTAAAATTATGTTAAATCAATCAAAACACAAACACATTTGGCCAGTTAACTGTTTCGGATATCTTTATAAGCATTGAATGAAAAATAAAGCAAATGTAAAATATATAACATCAAATCTTTCATTTTAATCAGTCATGCAAATCATGCTCTCATTTTTTTTTATGCTTTACAGTCATCTAGACTTACTTAAAATGGGCTTAGAATAATAAAAACCTTGAAATCAAATGTGAATAATAATAACTTCAAGTATCCAAAAACAAATTTATTGCGAAATAATGCTCTCTATTTTAGGATAAACGATTTTATTGCATATATCAATGAAAAAAAAAAATTTACATCTGTAATTTAAAATTTGGATATGCAAACATGCTGATTTTGTATTAATCTGAATAACATATTGAGAAATTATTTAAGCTAAATAAAGCTCTTAAATTGGGCCAAAATCCTTTTATCCGATAATGCACTTTAGATTTATTTTTCTTTTTATTTGAATGAAACTGACGTTCAAACATTAATTTATTTACATTTCACGAAGTTGTAGTTCAGATTACTAACTATAGAGCAGCTTGGCTTCATTTCGTTAAATCCTTGTTTCAATATATTTTTCAAGGGCATTATTCGTAAAAAAAAAGACATCTAAACGGTTATTTGAGATTAGATAGATATTTATGTAACCTACCATATATAAAACTACCATAATAACTACCACTTGGTTATCAAGCCCCAAAAAGTTTGCTTAGTATCTCTCAAATTAATCATATATTTATTGTTACATACATGTCAGATTAATTATTAAAATTATTATAACTTCATTAATAAACGGAAAACAAATTTTATTATTTTTTTAATAATATGCTAAATAAAGATGAAAGAAAGAGGTTTCTTTTATAGAAAATACTTAAAATAGTCATGCTATCAAAAAAATATAAAAATATAGGGTAAAGACACTTTCATAAACATTGCTCAAATAAAACAAGCTAAACATAACAATGCTCTGCTATTCTTCCTTTCATTGAAATTGTTTCGCTTTTTCACGTTATTGAACGCGTGGTTAGTTCTTGCATTTCTGCATCAGTTTGTCGTCATTAGCATATCCGAAACAATCGAATGTTTATATGAGTTGATATTGTTGAAGTTATGAAAGAGGAAACATGTCTTCAAGCAAATTTATCGTAATAATTACGGTGAAGGAGAAACAGTCGGTCTCCTCTTTATAAGTCGCATAAATTTGCATGTAATCAGCATATCGCATTGAGCCAAACATTTTATTTTTATATCTTTTTTACGATATGCGGTCTTTTGAAAAAACTATTTCTTTTGTTCTTTATGATAGAAGTACCAGATATATCTTCTGCCATGCTTATATTATGTCGTAAAAACTTTAAGTAAATTTAATAACCATTTACAGTCGAATATTTGATTAAAGAATGCTAAAATAACTTGCATAGTAGTAATAGTTGCAGCCTAACAGGAGTTAAACAGCAGACTGTGTAAACAACAATTACTGAAACCTTGACAATATAAAACGCCTAATAAAGATTTAGTAAAAAAAAATTAGTACTTCTACATTCAATAAGTACTGAAGAATAAAGCGATATCACCGTCAAAGCCCGATTGTAACTATTTGCTCTTGGTTCAGTTTATCGCTCTACCTTATACGTATAGACTATACGTAGACTATATCTATAGACTTATATATATAGACTATACGTGATTTTTTTATGGACGAAAAGTACTCTTTCAGGTTATATGGTGCTAAGGATTATAGTCAGGTATTTACCTACGACATTAATTAAATCAAACAATAATAAATACATACTTTCATAATTCATAATACATAAATACATATGTACTTGCCGCTTATTTTCGAAAATATATTAACATACGACTTACTATTTAAAAAGGCAATTAGTTATGCAAAAAATGCATTAAAATACGACTTTTTACTTGCTTAAAAAATTAACACTTAAATTGTCTCTTTTTTTAAAAACTTTATTAGCAATCGACTTACTGGTTTAAAAAAAAATAAATTAGCACCTAACTTGTCGGTCTTTTCAAAAAATGCAATAACATCCGACTTATTACTTGTTTAAAAATATATTAACATCCAATTTGTTGCGCTTTTAAAAAAAATACATCAGCACCCAACATCATGTTATAAATATAGAAACACCATTCTTAGAACACTTTTAAAAATTAAAAAAAAAAAAAAAAAAAAAAAACTTGCAATTCTCAAAGAAACAAATCATCTGATATTTTTTTTTTTGAATATGACTTCGGTGCCACAGGTTGCGGGTTCGAGTCCTGGAGTTGCCTTGTATGTTTATAGATGTTTGGAATCCATTTTAAGCTGTAGATCCTAGTCTCATATGACTATAGAGAGTTAGGCGTAGGACATCTGACAACCTTACTCCGTAAAAAGAAAACATCTCCTGTCTCTAAATTTGACAATAGGCAGACGATCTTGGCCCACCATGTGGCTGTTACGCCAATGAAAAGCAGAAGGATATTTAAAAAAAATAAATGACTTCTTTATTCATTTGCAAATAGATTTTGGTTTGTCACTCTGCGGTCATCTTATGCATACGATGGCTAAACCGACCGGGACCTACATTTTAAATTGGATTCCGAACCACTGCCAAACATTCATACTACCGCCAGGATTCGAACCTGGAGCCTGTTAGCAAAGAGAAGAAAGCATATGTTTTACAATGCTCCTTCTTGAAATACTTTATTGTGGTAGATTTACAGTTGCAAATAAACATCAAATGCCAGAGAAGAACCAAAGAATCATTTCGATACCATTTTAACAAATAATAACCTTGAAACATGGATTAATGAAATCAAACTGTGATAGGTAATGCCATAAATAATTTTAAACTATATTTCCACGAGATACAAATAAATTTATTCTTTGTATGTTATATTTATTTAAATGAAAAAAAGAATAAATTTAAAACTCATTATAAAATAAGAAGATTTTGGCACTGTCTGACGCGTAACAGACACCAAAATTAAGATACCCAGCCTTAATCCTTACTACTACTACTACACCACACCACATCACTAGTTGCCCCTATACAGTTTGGGAATGATGCGGGTGAAAGGAAAGGACGCACGATGGAGGCAGAAAAGTTTTGCAAAATTCACTTTTGGAGGTACAGAAGCTGAACAATGGGGAAAATTCATACAAGAACAGAACTAAATGTCAAAAATTTAAAAAGGAGGAATATGAAATGCGAAAAATATAAAAACGTTAGGAAAGAGATTTTAGAGAAAAATTAAAAGCAATATGATACAATAAACACTACATAAGAGATTATACAAATCACAGAGCTGAAGGAATATTCATCAAATCAATTTATTAGAAAATCTTAATAGCTAATTTAGCAAAAATGGACAAAGATAATAAGAGAATAAAAAAAAAAAAAAAAAATAGATATTACATAAGAGATAAATATGCTAGGTATATAACTAGAAAAATGGTATTCACATCAAAAATTTTTGATTTTGCAATTTGAAGTCTAATAATGAAAAAGAAAACGAATTGTTTCAAATATAGTGTGCCCTAGAAATATGCTGTTGGACCCACTTAAATTATATACATTATAATACAAAATTTCCTTTGATACATACACAAGCATAGATTATTTTGTAAAACAAATTACTTAAATATGCAAACATAGGACGGTTATGTTACCTTAAATATATACACAAGCAAAGATTATTTTATAAAGTTAATTACTTTACATGATTCATAATTATAAAATATTTTAACAGCGAATTACCTTAATATTCTAACACAGTATATGCAAACACTTAGATTATTTAAAAAAGTAAAATTACTTAAAATATACACGCAAAAAAAAAAAAAAAAAAAAAAAAAAAAAAAAAAAAAAAAAAAAAAAAAAAAAAAAAATATATATATATATAATATATATATATATATATATATATATACACACACTTAAGTCTTTGTGAGAAGCAAAACTATAAGTATATACACATGATGAGTAAACACATGTCAATTTCTTTATAAAGCAGGATTACTCTGTTTATAAATACATTCACACACGCACAGAGTAAGAAAAATATATATATATGTAGAAAAAGGAAGTATGCTACTAAAGATTGTTAAAAAGTTGTGTACAAAATATTGTTTCACACTTAGTCCGGGATAAGTAAGATTTGATTTTTACAAATAAAGTTTATCATGCTTCGGATTTTGAGTCGAGACCCTTTGCATTTTAAGATGTTAATCTTCCATTGAATAGTATTCTCTTCGGAAGGTTTCTTCATATGCCATGATAAAGTAAGTGGGCAGGAGGTAGCGTAGTGAAGAGGATTACCCACATCTCCACAAGAACAATAGCTTGCGTCCCTCAGATGAAATCGTTGTAGATAAGAGGGAAATGGACCATGCCCTGTTAAAAACATGGTTTCCTCTCTTGTCCATCCAGCAGAATATGCCGACACTTTTTTAATAATTTCATAAATTCGACCCGTTAATCCTTCATCCCACTGTTTTTGCCATTTAGAAAGGAGGTGATTATTTAAAAAACCTTTCAATTCTGAAAGGGGACTTTTTATTTGAATTGGCTGGCCATTTGATATGCCTTGCTTGGCAAGCTCATCAGCGGTTTCATTGCCGAGATGTCCAATATGTGCTTTTATCCATCCCAATTTTATCAGTTTATTGGAGTGGAGATACCACTGAATTTCTCTTGCGAGTGGATGTGGTGTAAAAGGATTTAAAATAGCTAGTAGTCCAGAGAGGCTATCAGACCATATTTTTACATGTTTTCTTGTTGTGGATACATGTCTAATTGCTTCGCGGATGGCTATTAGCTCTGCTTGGAAAACAGAGTTATGAGGGTTCAATTTACCCATCCACTCTGAAATTTTTATCCCATTTTTGAAGGAGCAAAATGCTGCCCCTGTGCCTTCACTCGATTTCGAGCCGTCCGTATAAAAAGTCTCAGCATTTGTTGAAAAGAACTGTGTCCGTATGTCAACTTGATTGCAGATATTAAAACTATGGATTGGGTGGAGTGACAATCCTGCAATCTTCTGCTCAAAGTCATCCGCTGTTATTTGAAGAGTTTCCATCTGTAAGTTTTTCCTAGTTCTAGACACAACAGTGAATGCAGCTTCTGCTTGCAATCTTAAGTGAAGAGGGGCGAGACCCGTGATAATCTGAAGAGCAGCTGTTGATGTGGTTCTGTATGCCCCAGTTATATACAGAAGGAAGAATCTTTGAATAGATTGCAATTTTTTTTCAATTCTAGAGGTTGGAAAAAGTGCCCAGACTGCTGCTCCGTGACTTAGCACTCTTTCAGCTATCGTCTTGTATAAGATTCGCCTGAATTCTTGTTTTGTACCCCAGGTGTTACCGGCACTCCTTCGTAACAAACGACTTATATCTGTTGCTCTTTTGCCTTGTTCACTAAGATGTTTCGCCCAGTTGAGTTTTTCGTCGATGAAAACACCCAAGTATTTAACGAATTTTTTCCTTTTGATGGAGTCATTTCCCCATTTGATAACGGGCCCTCTTGACAGCTTTCCTATGACGAGGTAATTCGTTTTCTGTATAGATATAGATAGCTGATGTTTATCTGTCCAAATTTTAAACTTCTGGAGGGATTCGTTTGAAAGTTTTTCTAGTCCCCGTCTAGTTGGACTTTTAATGGCAAATATGAAGTCGTCTGCAAAGGCTTGCAAATGCACTGCTGGAGGCCATTGATAATTGAGTACCTCATCTGCAACAAGATTCCACATTATTGGTCCACTACAAGAACCTTGAGGACAACCTTTAGATTGTTCCCACATTACTGGACCTTCACTTGTTTGAATTGCAACTAATCTTTGGGCTAAGGTGTCCAGAAGAGTTTCTGTAACATCTGAAGGTTGCAGAACTTCCTTCATTCTATTTCGGATTGAATTATATTGAAGGTTATCAAATGCACCCTTAATATCTAAAGAAATGATTACTATGTGTTGTTGTTGTTGTTTAGCATCGTAGATGAAGTCCATTAGAGCTATGAGCGCATCATCGACAGATCTACCTATACGAAATCCATATTGTCTAGAATTCAGCTTATTTAATTCTTGAAGTTTGAAGGATAATCTTAGGGTTAAGAGTTTCTCTAGAACTTTGCCTATCGTGGGAAGAAGAGAAATTGGTCTGTAGGAATTATGATCTGCTTTATCTTTGCCTTTCTTATGGAAAAGGACCACAACTCCTATTTTAAAGGCATTTGGGAAAGTATGGAACTGTAAACATTTATTAAAGAGCTTATGGAAAATAATCATTAATAATGTGAACGACTTGGTTATCTATGCCATCAAATCCAGGAGCCTTCCCTTTTGGTAGCGTTTGTATCACTCTTTTAATTTCTTCTTTAGTAAATGGCGGATCTATAGCAAAAGAGTGAGTTTCAGGAAGAGAAGAAGAAGATTCTTGGACACTGAAAGGATATATTTTTTCCAGAAGTTTCTTGGCAATTGCTTTGCTATTCCCACTTCCTGATACATCTATGGCTTTAAAGATTTCAGATGGGGGAAGGGAAGTATTGACTGTGGTCTTGAAAGGTTTTCCAAAAGGAGTACCTGATTCTGAGCAGAATTTTCTCCAGGCTTGGCGTTTTGCGTGGAGAATTTCTTTTTTATAGGTTGCCCTTGTTTTGGAGTAAGCCGAAGTATACTTTTCCTTTTCAGCCCCTTCCGATTTTTGCATTCTTCTTCTAAGAGCATTTAATTGCTTTTTTCTTATTTCTAGTTGTGGGTTCCACCAGGTAAGAGGTTTATTTTTTACCATTGTTTTGATTCGGTATGCTTTAGAGCATGCTTTAACAATGTTTTTTTGAAGAATGTGAGTAACTTCATTAAGTTGACTCCTATTACTAACATTGTTCAACGTGGAAATTAAACTGGGAAAAGATGGAGAGAAGGCATTAAAGAATTTTTTATGTCCCCCGAACGCAGTTTTAAATCTTTTAAATGTAATAGTATTCCTTTCAGAATGTATAGTTGTTCTTATGTATTTGTGATCACTGAGAGTTTCTTCCTCTAGAACTTCCCAGTCACATCTAGAGGCCAATTCTGCTGAAGAGACGAGAGTAACATCTGGCCATCCCTTACTATTGCGATGTACAAAAGTTGGCTCTGATTTTCTATTGTTTAATAAATGGAAGTCATTTGCTGCTAGGAACTCCTCCACTAACAAACCTCTAGCGTCTTCTGAATTATAGCCCCAACTTGTGCTGTGTGCATTTAGGTCTGCTCCAATTAACAATTTCTCATGTTCAATCGAAGAAGTGAAACTGTTAATCTCATTTAAAGTCGTTTGGAGATTATCGTAAGGTGAACAGTATCCTGAAATTATAGTAAGGGGTTGATAGTTATCAGAAATTTTTATTGCCACTGCACTCCTACCTATCCCCAGCACAATCGGCAATTGAACGTTTGGGAGAGCGACAATGCCTGCTTTTCCATTTTGGGATAACCAACTTTTCCAAGTTCTGGGTATTCCTTCAATTCTATTATTTTTGACATAAGGTTCTTGGACGAGAATTAAATCCGTTTTAAATTTCTGAATAAGTTGATTTAATAAAATGGTAGCTACTTTGGCTTTTCTCAGGTTGATTTGCACAATGTTCAAGTTAATGGAATTTTGATCTTGGAGCGTCCATTGAGGAAAATTAGTAAGTCGATCAGTTGTATTGCAAGACTCAAGATATGAAGACATTGTAATGTCCAAATTTGGAACTATATTTAGTGTATGTTTAATGGATGTAGGTCTTTAAAAATAGAAAAAAAAAATTAAATAAAGAAATTAAATATGTATATATAATAATGATAATAAAAAACAACTGCAAGACTTTTAATAGATTACTGATCTTTTGTACGCTTTGATTTCTTTTATGAAGCAAGGACAGTGTGAATCGCCAGCTGAATGCCTAGTGTCGAAGTTTGTGCTATATTTGATATTAGCATCATGGCAATTTATGCAGTAAAGATCGTTCGATTTACAATTATGTGTGAAATGATTAGATGAGCAAAAAGCGCAGTATGGGCTTTTGTTTGGGCACTGATGTTGTGAATGTCCGAAATTCTGACAATTGTAACATCTTCGAACATTGTAAAATTCTCTGATGTTATGTATTTGCCAGTTAACAACTAATTTGCCTTCATTTATCAAAGTTTTGAAAGCTGCTGGAGAAGCTTCTATAATGCGATGGTTGCAATCTTCTTTTCTTCCTTTTATTTTGAAGGAAATTTTGAAAGTTAGCTTGTTGAACCCTGTCGCGATTTCTAGGGCGTCCTGGAGTTCAAGATCCGAGAGTTTCTTAGGAATATTGTAAATAATTAATTTGGGTGATCTTCGTTGGGGCTTATGATGCCTAATCTTTTCTTTAAGTAATTCTGAGTTACCTATTGAATTCAAGAGTTTGTCAACGTCTTTTTCCTCTGCGCAATTCACAGCGAGGCCATTGTTACGTAAATTCCTGATTGAATTAATTTTAATTTTTTCCTTTGAAGGATTAACAGATTTTTTCAACAATTCTCTCAGTGATGTTTCCTTTTCAGTGCATAGTGAATCTGTAGTTGACTGAGAAGGGTACAGTAGTACTGTATGCGAAATCTTGGGTGGACTTTTTAAAGTTTCTGCATACGTGAGGGAAGGATATGTATCATGCGGAGAATTATCTATGGCAGCAGGGATATTTGTCGGGAAGTTTTTAACGTGAAGTTCAAGTCTTCTCAATAGTTTATCACCATACGATCTAAGGGCAGAATTAAAAATGAAGCGAGAGCCTGTTTTCTCATTAAGTAGATTTCTAATTTCAGTTATAATTTCTGAAGGGGGTAAATCATTGATGTTTTCCTTTTCCACAGTACGAAAAGCTTGCTCGTGATTTTCACTTCTCAAGTTATACATGGTTAAACTCAAAAGTGTACAAATAATGAATAACTAAAAACAGAAAGAAGACAAACGGTTCTCGCTACCCTCACAAAATGAATCAGTGGCACTGCTCTATTATGCACTATTTCGGGGAGGGGTGGGGGAACAACAAGAAGGGAATGAAGTCCTGCAAAAGGAACAACTTCAAAATTGTCAAGAGTGGGGAGAGCGCCTTGAGGAGTGACAGGGGTTAAAGGTCACCTGATTATGGCTTCAAAGACGGGGGTGAGAGAAAGGAAAGACCCCAAAACAGTCTGTCTGATTGCCAAGGTCAAACGAAAAGTAAAAAGGGTGGGATAATATTTCTACTCTGCAATAAAAAAAATAAAAGACAAGCGGGTGGAAAGTTAGACAAAATGGCTGACTACTGGAAAAGCGTAGACCAATTCATAGGAGTGAAAAATAGGGCAAAAAATTCGATAAACAAAAAATTTTAAATGAAGAACAGCTTCAAAAAATCTAAAGCAGCAAAAGAAGAATTAGAATATTTCAAGAGAAAAACAAATAATAAGAAGAATTTACTGAGAAAAAATTGACCAACAAAACAAAAAACAAAAACAAAAAATCTTGTTGAACTGAATTTCTAAAGAAGAGTTGGATAGAAATAAAAAAATAATAATAATAAATACTACGGAATCTGGATAAAAATAATAAAAATCAAAGGAAGATATAGTTAAAAACAGTTGAACAGGAAGAAAAATAGAAAATTTAAAAATCAAAAATAAGATGGGGATGGGAATCCTTAGAAGGCAAGACAATAAAAGATAAACCAAGAAACCAAAAAGCACATTCAAAATTGTAAGAGAAAAAAACATAAATTGTTGTAAAATGATCAAATATAAAAAAGCGAAAAAATTTACACAGGAATAAATTCAGACACAAAACAATGCATAATAAAAAGTATCACTAATCAAATAAAATATATCTTGTGAGGGAAGCCTTACCCTGGTCGTCTTTAACTGTGTAAAAATTTTTTAAAATCCTGAATTACAAGACAAAGATCATAATACGAGGGGAGAAAACGAGGAGCGGAAAAAAAAACACGTCTGTACTGCGCGGAAGAAGGAACCGGTCTCCCCTTAATCCTTACTGAGGATTGATTTAGTTTCTCGTTCTGCGGTCATTTATTGCCCACATATAATTAGACCGGAACTTACTGTTTAAAATGGATACCGAACCATCAAGCCACCACCAGGATTCGAACCAGAAGCCTGTGGTACCAAATGCCAGAGTACTGAGGATTGAGGATTCTTTGACAGGCTATCTAAATCGATATCGATGTCGATCATTGTGTAAGCAGTTTCTGAAAGCATGTATTTTTTATCCAACGAACTCCTCCAGCGTGTTCGAACTTGAGTTCTACTGCACACTAGTTGCAAACATTACAAATGGTTTGGTTTGTTGCTCTACGATCATCTTGCGCACACGAGGGCTAAACAGACCGGGAACTGAAGTTTAAAGTTGGATTACGAACCACTCACAAACAGCCATGCTACCCCCAGGATACGAACCTGAAGCCTGTGGTACCAAAGCCCAGAGCTCTAGCCAATTGGCCACTAGGCCGCCATTACGAATGGAGTCAGATAAGGGAGAATAGATTTGGAACATTAAACTACCAAATATTTAGAAATAATTTAAGTTTATAAATAAAAATGTTCCTTTGTTTCATTAATTCTTTCTCTAAAATATCTAAATATTTATATTTACAATCTAAATATTAATATTAATATTATATTTATATTTATATTTACAATATTTATATTACAATTAAATCTAAATATTTACAATCATCAATGTAAATGCATTAAAGAGAGCTTTGCGCACACTGATAATAGGAAAACAGTTTCATGCCAAATATTAAAATAATTAAGTTATTTATTTTAATTACCCTGAAAATGCCTTTCAAAGTTCAATTCTGGTTATCGTTATCTGAGTAACAGTGTAAGACAACATGTCGTAAAAATTCATTATAGAATTCGTTTGAATCCGCATGATTGGTACATTTTATTTGCCGTTATTCTCTTATGAAAGACTGGAAATCTATCGATTAAGATCAACGTACCTCGTTTATGCAATGGCAAAGCTAATTTGGTGTTTCGCAATGGAAATTCTCGTTATCGTGTTTCTAAAAGAGAAATTCTATGAAAACCCAATATTGCAGAAATACTTTTAATTGAGTGGAAATCTCAAACCGACACTTTTTTCCAGAAATTCGAAATTTCGTGGGAGCGTTGATGTTAGGAAATCTAGATTTTTATCACACTTTTTAAAAGAAAAAGGCCAGCTTTTAAATTAATGTAATCTAATTTTAAAATGTGTTTCAATTAAAACGTTTTTTTAACATTCAGGGCTGTAATAATTAAATTTAATTATTAAAAAAAGTTTATTTATTCATAATGTTAAAATAATTTTGATTGTTTATAAATAAATGATTTAATATTCAACACATTTTTAAAAAGATTGAGTTTGTTACCATATTTTCAAAATGTATAAAAGTAAAAAAAGTATGCATATAATTTTAATAACCAAAACTTTTTTATGAATCTTATAAATCTCTTCTCTTTCTATTGTCTAATTATGGTTCAATATTTTGTTTGTCAGAGTCATTTTTTGCACACTTTAGACCGGGATTTTTAGTTTAACGTGGATTCCGAACAACAAATATCCATGCCACCACCAGGATTCGAACTAAGGTTCTATTCTGAGCTATTTGTTTATCACATTATCACATCACAGAAAATAATAATAAGCGCACATTGTAAAGAAATGCATACAACTAAAAACGAAATATAAAAAATATATAAATATAAACGAAATTAAAAAAAAAAAAAAATGAAATCATTAAAAAATATTTATTTTACCAGTGCGATATTTGTTTCTCCACTCTTTCACTTAGCTTTTGCAAATCGATCTCAATTTGGGTAGTTGTACATCGTAATGTGTGTTGCAGGTTAGCGTCCGTTGTATTTCAGCCTGTTTTGTGTTTAGTTCAATTTCATTTTGGAAAATAATGATTGGCAGGTATAAGTTGAACCAAAAGCGCTAACAACTTCAACTAAGTGTCTGGTTTGCACTGCTATCAACAATCAACTGTGCGTATCTAGGGATGGTCACTGAGGTCACATAAAGTTAAATATAGAATCTATTATATTAGATGTTCCAAGATGCGCGCATCATGAGTTCGCAGAATATAATTTATTAAGAATTCCCAGAATAATTTCTGCGATCTCAGAACTGTAAACTCATCCATAAAACAGGCAATTCTGTCCTATATTTGCAAGAATAGTATTTTAAAATCAAATTAATTTTCTCTCATCCTTTCGGCAGTTAATTTTTGAATAGATGGATGCGCACATAATGTATTTTTTTAATGCATTGTTTTTCACTACTTTGGCCATTCTAAACTAAATATATTTTGTAAAAGTGAGATAAATCTCAAAGGCCAGAAAAATATTCAAGGCCGGCCGCGGGTTGGCCACCCCGTGGTGTAGAAGGAAGCACGATTACAACATTATTGTGGAACGACTCCATTATTTTGTTAACCACAATTTTGAATATGTTTTGAGCAATTCCATTAAATCTGTAACGCTAGTCTAGACAAAACGTTTGTCGATTTTTCATGTCTTGATAGCCAACGAATTGCGACATTTTGTGTTAACGTAAGAAAGCGAGAAATCTAGGATAGCAGAAAAGGAGTAAACTTGCATATCCAGGATAGAATATTCCTGAATAAGTTCCCTATACTTAGAAAGTAATAAATTAAACAAGAAATATTAAAAAAAAAATTTTAAAGTCAAATCCTTGTTTTTTTTCACTCTATTGCAGAAAGTCCTTTATAAATAATTTTCATTCATTTTTTTAAATTAGAAAAAATTCTCTATCTCTTTCACATAAATACTTTCCATCTCTCTCATTCATTTATTCACATGTTTCATTTTCCATTTTGTTTCCTCCTTGACTCAGACTAGAACCCACAATGAAAAAAGAATTTGAAAAAGAAATTTTTCTACACGCTTCGTCACTGACGGTATTGATTCCTAAATTTACATGCTGCTAAATATCTTATATAAAGAAATGTTTTCTACACGCTTCGTCACTGACGGTATTGATTCCTAAATTTATATGCTGCTAAATATCTTATATAAAGAAATTTTTTTCTCCCCCATAAAACTATAATTAATTACTGAATTAATATTTGAAAAAACTGCATTAACATCACGTGTCCTCCACTACAAGTTTAAAAAGAATGTATTTGAACTTGAGTGGATGAATAAAAAGCATTTTGTTAACGATTGAAAATTTGAACAAGATATATATATAGGTTGCGTGTGAGCTAACAGTTGGAATTGAAAAACGATGCCTAAAATATATATTACTAATATTTAATTGTAATATATTAAATTTTCATAAGAGAGGATTATTCTTATGAAAATTATTTATGTATGTTTTGAACAGTTTTTTAAATATTATATGTTGTTGTATTCTAATACAGCTGGCAAAACAGAGACAGTTAATCTTGATGCCATAAGCAAGGTCTGCACCGCTTTTACTCATTTAGCACTACCCAGAGGGCACGTGCAGCTTGAAGATATGCTACGGAAGCGAGTAACATTACCCTCATAACGCTCTACGATCCTATTAGACAAGAACCTACGGTTTAAAGTAAATTCTGGACCACTGCAATCATCCATGGCACTTACGGATCTCGAGCCCGAACACTTGGTTATATTATATATTATTTATATTTTTAAAATGTATATTTTTATTGTTATATGTTTTTCTTTCAGTATAACTAGCAGATATAACTCGGCATTACCTGCTTAAAGAAGATAAGAGATTGCTAGTTTTGGTAAATTTTATTTCAGGAAAAAAAATATTTAAGGAATAATATCCGTGCAGAATTCACATACCCAGGGGGCACGTGTAGCTTGAAGATATGCTACGAACACGAGTAATACTACCCCCAAAAAACTTTATGATCATATTAGACCGGGACCTGCGATTTAAAATAGATTCCGAACCACTACAAATATCCATGGCATCACCGGGACTCGAACCTGAAGCTTGTTTTAACGAGCGCCAGCCACTCAGCTATATTATATATTTATTTATATTTTTAAAAGATATATTTTTATTGTTTTATGTATTTTTACAGTATAACTAGCAGATATAACTGGGCATTACCTGGTTAAAGTAAGATAAGAAATTGTTAGTTTAGATAAATTTTATTTGAAGAAAAAAAAATATTTAAGAAACATTAGGGAGTTTTTGCATACCGTAAATTAGTTACCGTAGGACGTCCGTTAGCATTTTTCTCCCTAGCGCGCGTGCTCAGTTTCCTATGAGCATGCGCGCTAGGGAGAAAAATGCTAACGGACGTCCTACGGTAACTAACTTACGGTATGCAAAAACTCCCTAATATCCGTGCAGCCTTAAATAATATATTGTCGTTGTTCTAATGCAACTGGAAATACAGAGACAGTTCATCTTTATGCCATAAAAAAAGGAGCTGCACCGCTGTTACTCATTTAGCATAACCCAGAGGGTACGTATAGCTTGAAGACGGACGCGAGATATACTACGCCCACAACACTCATATTAGACCGGGACCTACGGCTTAAAGTGAATTCCGAACCACTAAAATTCACCCTCATTCATATCCAAGAAATATCAAACTTATTGACTCTAATCAGTTATGCATTCTTTTCAAAAAATATAATAGTATTAGAAAATAAATTAAATATTAATACTGTAAATTTTCTGTTTTGTGTTTTTCAAAAAAAATTAATCAATAATGGTTATAGTCAGTTTTTTTTAAGGCAATCGCCATCTTATTGGGTGAGAATCTGATGTAAATGAGATATAAGGGTTTTATTTATTTTAAAAAAATAATTAATAAAACCTCTTTCGTAATTTTTTGCTACGAATATTTTTGAATGAAGCAATAAATTGTAAAATTACCACTAACTATTATAGTATATAGTATTATAGTTATAATGAAACACACACACATATATATGGGTGGGTGGGTGATATCTAGGGATATTTAAAGAGAACAGGCTGTTCGTTTTTACAATATATTTAATGCACAACTTTATAGTAACATTTTTACAAAAAAATTAACGCAGAACTTTTCATTATCAGCTCTAGGGCAACATGACACTTCCGTTACCATGAAAACGTTGTCAACATCCAAATCAGTCATTCAGTTTAAGGTCATTCCATTTAAGAATCACTCGCGAGAACACGTGAACTTACGAAAAGCATAAGCGTCGTTAAACGTTGACGTCATAAAAGTTGTATCAGTTACAACGTCACAGCGGTTACGTCATAAGCTGCACTAAACGTCGTGTGTCCTCACTTGCTTTCTTTCTGTCTGTCTTTATACATATATATATTCTACTGTGCCCAAAAAGTAACACCAATTTTAGTTTTTTTCAAAAAATTCTTTATTGTTCCAAATTTATTCCATCGCCTTCAAAGTAATAACCTCCGGACACAATGCACCTATGCCAACGTTTTTTCCAATCCTTAATATATGCTAAAATATCATTGGCCGTGATGGCCTTCAAAGAGCGCGCCGATTCACGTTGAATCTCTTCAATCGACTCAAAACGGTGTCCCCGGAGGGTCTTTTGAGTTTAGGGAACAGCCAGAAGTCGCACGGTGTGAATACGGGGGTTGTGGAACGATATGGGTTTCCTTTTTGGCGAAAAAGTCACGAAGAATCAATACAGTGTGAGCTGGTGCATTATCGTGATGCAAAACCCAAAAGTTGTCTTTCCATAAGAGTGACCTCTTTTTGCGAATAGCTTCACGCAAACGACGCATAACACTGAAATAATATTCCTTGTTGACAGTTTGGGCCGGCGGAAGAAATTCATAATTCACCACACCACGGTAATCAAAGAAAACAGTCAACTTGACCTTGATTTTGCTCACCGAATTCTTTCTGCAACATTCTATACATTTCCGCACACGAATATTCATTCCGCAAACAAAATTGAATGCAAGTTCCTTGCTCAATGAATTTAGACAATTTCAAAAATCACCGGAATCAGTTTCAGTGTCTCACAAAGCCAAGTGTAACTCAAGCACTAATGAATATTTTGACGTCAAATTTCACACGGATATGTCAAGGACAGCGCCAACAACCTAAAAAATAAAAACATAAAAATTGAAATTCCGTATGTACGGGAAATTTAAATTTAAATTTGGTTATAGTTTTTAGGCACAGTAGTAAGTTTGCTCAATGAAAGAAAAAGCAAATGCCAAATTTAACATTGTAGTAAATCCGGAACTGTCTAATAATAATCTTTCCATAATAATTTAGTGAATCTTAAAAAAAAATAATTGGAATTTTAGTTATATTTATCCTGTAATAATGGAGTGGTCTTTTGAGTTTATGGAATAGCCGGTACGGTCATTATTCGTAATGGTCGTACGGTGCTAAATCAGGTGAATACGGGGTTGTGGAAAGATATGGGTTTCATTTTTAGCGAAAAAGAATCAATGCAGTGTGAGCTTTGAATTATAGTGATACAAAAACCAAGAGTTGTCTTTCCATAAATATGGTCTCTTTTTGCGAAAAGCTTCACGCAAACGATGCATAACACTAGAAAAAATATTCCTTGTTGACAGTTTGGCCCGGCAGAACGAATTCATAATGCACTATATTACGGTAATCGAAGAAAACAGTCAACATGACCTTGATTTTTGAGCTACTTTGGCGTGCTCTTTTTGGTCTTGCTTCACCTTTGTCACGATATTCGCACGACTGATCGGTTGATTCCGGATCGTAAGCATAAATCCAAGTCTCATCTCCAGTTCTGATGCATTTCAATTTGTCCTGACAGTGAGAAAGTATTGTTTCACACACTTCAACGCGACGATGTTTTTCCAAAAAATTCAGTGTTTTGGGGACTAATCGAGATTTGATACGTTTGAGGCTCAAAATGGAATTGATCGATCCTTTCGAAATTCCATCATCATCAGCAAGATCTCTAATTGTAAATCGACGGTTTGCAAACACCAAATCTTTAATTTTTTTGGACGTGAGCTTCGTCGGTTGAGATGGACGGTCGACCAGAGCGCTCTTAGTCTTCAACCCTTTCTCTGCCTTCTTTGAACTGTTTGTACCACTTCTAAGCATTTCTTTCCGATACAGAAATGCTCACCGAATGCCTTCTGCAACATTCTATACGTTTCCGCGCACGAATATTCATTTCTCAAACAAAATTGAATGCAAGTTAATTGCTCAATTCATTCAGACATTTCAAAAATCGCTGAAATCAGTTTTGGCGTCTCACAAATCCAAGCGTAACTCAAACACTAATTAATATTTTCACGTAAGACTTCACCTAGATGTCAAGGACAGTGCCAATAACCTAAAAAAGAAAAAAAATTGAAATTCCTTATGCCCGGGAAATGTAAATTGAAAATTGGTTTTACTTTTTAGGACAGTAATATTTATATATATATATCGATTGCCATATGATGAAATGAAAGCCAGTATGAGCATGCCTGACTTAGTGTTAGAACTTTTTTGTTGATCCAAAATCTTCACATTTCATCTTGAATTACAAATAAATTTTAATTAATCTTGTTGCAATAAAACTGTAATTCTTATAATAAAACTGATGATTGGAAAGAATTTTTTCATTATTTAAACCAGTTTTTAACTGCTTAGACATAAAAATGCCGAGATGGTACAATAGATTGGACACAATCTTTTAAGAATAAACATGTCCCAATTTTTAAACTTCATAGCTATTTTTTTTTTCAAATCTTTTAAGTATTTTATATGTAGAACGGCACTGCCAAATCATGTCTGCTCAGCCTATTATATAATAACTTGTTATTACAATGTAATGGATACATCTGTTCAGGAATACTCACTACCGTTATGCAATAAAAAAAAGTAAATAATCGGATATTTTTCGCAAATTAAAAAAAATAATAAACAAGTCTGGTTTGACCTTGGGGAAGACTTACTTAAACAAGGCCATGAGAGGAATTTTTAACAAGACACGCTCTTTGAATAATACATTTATTTTAGAAACAATATCAGAGAAGGTGATTACTATTTTGTCGTAAATATCCCTTAAAAAACATATTTTTTAATGTTATTTTTTATCAGAATTTGTTTCCTTAGAAAAGATACATTTCTTCAAAAAATTTAGGTTGTATCAGTTTCTTTCTTTTTTTTTTTAACTTCACTTTTTTTAGTTTTCATATTTTTAAGATGAAACGTGTTTGTAGGATTTCTGGCTGGTTTAAATACAGTACTTTGGCTGCCGAGAACCCACGCACTTTTATCTTGATGTTGGAAAAATGTAGCTTTAGGTCAATGCCCATTGAAACTTTATGCCCCACATTTTACTACTCGGTCCAAAAAGTAAGACCAATTTTTAATGTAAAAAGAGTTTACAGTTATGAATTCGCGGAATAACTAAATATTCTGCGAACTCAAGATGCGCACTCTTCTTGGAACGTCTAATATAACAGGTTCTACTACTGTGTGCAAAAAGTAAGATCAATTTTGATCTTAAAATTCTTGGGGCTTATGGCATTTCAATTTTTTTTCTTTTTTAAGTTGTTAACATTGTTCTTGACATCTGTGTGAAATTTCACGTCAAAATATTCATCAGTGTTTGAGTTACGCTTGCCTTTGTGAGACGCTGATTGGAATGACTGAATTAATTGTGCAAAGAACTTGCATTGAATTTTGTTTGCAGAAACGTATAGAATGTTGCAGAATGCATTCTATGAGCATTCTTATATCCGAAAGTAATGTTTAGAAGTGGTATAAACAGTTCAAAGAAGGCAGAGAACGCGTTGAAGACGAAGAGCCCTCTGGTCGACCATCAACCACAACCGACGAAGCTCACGTCCAAAAAAAGAAAGGTTGGGTGCTTGCAAACCGTCGATTTACTGTTAGAGACCTTGATGCTGATGTTGGAATTTCAAAAGGACCTGTCAATTCTATTTGGGCCTCAAACGCGACAAATCTCGATGGGTACCAAAAACACTGAATGCGCCAGCTCACACTGCATTCATTCTTCGTGACTTTTTCGCCAAAAATGAAATCTGTATCGTTTCCCAACCACCGTATTCACACCGTGCGACTTCTGGCTATTCCCTAAACTCAAAAGACCAGTCCGGGAACACCGTTTTGAGTCGATTGAAGAGATTCAACGTGAATCGCCGCGCTCTTTGTAGGCCATCCCTGCCGTTGACTTTTTAGCATACATTGAGGATTGGAAAAAAAGTTGAAATAAGTGCAATGTGTCCGGAGGGGATTACTTTGAAGGCGATGAAATAAATTTGGAAGAACAAATAGAGTTTTTTAAAATAAATAATTGATCTTACTTTTTGGTCAAAGTAGTATAACTAGAAATATATAATCCATTAAAAATGAAAGAGAAAGTTCATAGTATAAATTAAGAGAGAGAGAAAAAAAAAATTATTTTGAAGACTTTAACAATAAAATACATAAATATGAAATGAGATGAAACAATAATAGAGAGTTTTTGCATACCGTACGTTAGTTACCGTAGGACGTCCGTTAGCTTTTTCTTCCTAGTGCGCATGCTCATAGGAAACATAATTTCCTATGAGCATGCGACAAATCTCGTGGAAACATAATTTCATGCTCATAGGAAACATAATTTCCTATGAGCATGCGTACTAGGAAGAAAAAGCTAACGGACGTCCTACGGTAACTAACGTACGGTATGCAAAAACTCTCTAATATTACAAGGAGGCCCACCATTCGGTGAGTCTTGCAGCAATGGCACTTCAGATGAAGGAATGAGGGTGAAAAAAAACAACGGCTTACATGCTAAGAACAGTACGTGGTCTTTTTCTATTTTCAAACAAGGAAATATCATACCTGGGAAGAGAATTTAAGACCGAATTGCAAGTGTGAGGAAGATTATTGTAGAAATTTTAAGTATGTTGGGAATTTAAACGATTGTCTAATATTCTGATTCCTGAAGGATCATCGGAAGGATTTTATTTTCAAGTCATTGGACGATTTCCAAGATACTTTTTGGTGCCGAGCCTCAAACTGGACTTGCAGAAGTAGTCATGGGACGCAAGTACTATATGTAAATAAGCATTTTGTTATGCAGGAACAGGTTAGAGTTGCTACAAATTAAAGGATAGGAGATGCTGATATCTTTATTAAATTTATTTCGGAGGTTTTTAATATGCTGAGAGTAAGCGAGATTTTTATCAAGTGTGATTCCAAGATATTTAACTTGTTTGGACCAAGGGATAGTTGTGTTATAAATAGTGATCGTTGGGTTAGTAAGTTTCCTCTTGCGAATAAAGAGAACAGCCTCAGTTTTGTCAGTATTGAGTTTAATTTTCGAGAGGTTTAACAACTTGTTTATAGAAACTATTATTATAGAGAGATTTCTTAAACGGTAACTTCTTATTTATATTTTCAGGTACTAAAAATTAAAAAAAGTAATTTGAAAATATACTAATGTTTATAACAAGAAAAATTGTTTATAACTCGAAAAATGTATTATTGTTCAGGAATTGTAACTTTAAAACTAAAAAAAATATATATATATTTTCAAATAAAATGAACATATAAATATTAAATCTACTAAAACCTCTTTAAAATGTATTATAAACGACATATATTTAAAAGATTTTTTATTTTATTTAAATGGACAATTTAGCAATGCGTATATAAAATAAAATTATTATTATTATTATTAAATTACAATAAATTAATAATTATTAAATTAACGTAATAAATTATTATTTTAATACTATTTAAAATAATAATTTTTTTATAATATCTATATTATGTTTAATTTCTGCATAATAAGCAATAACATAAGCAATTATACATATTAAGCAATAGAAAAAAATTATTTGGTTTAGAAATATTTTATTTCATAATATATCTATAGAGAATGTAAGTTTTGGGATTCTAAATATTATCAGTTAGCTAAATAAAGCAATCAATCTTTATTAAGAATCTCTATAACCAATTTTTACTTTTACTCTTTTAGCTCTTAGCTTAAAAAAATAAAAAGCCATCATTCATAAATCTGTTAATAATAAAGAAAGGAAAATATATAAAAATATTTTATACGCCCTGTCATTTAGATCAAATATTATAAAATAATTACACGTTTCATATTACAAAATTTTGATATGGGACGACAGATGATGAAAAAGGTGTCATACATTTCCCTAAATTTGCAAGCAAAATTCTTTTTTACTTTTTATTCATCGAAAATTATCCAGATTCTCAAGAAATAAATTAAAAAAACGAAAGAGAGAAGCGTTTTATAACCTTGAAAGCTAACCTTGATAGCTTCTTTTTTTTTGTTTAATCTTACAACAATTTACTCGAAAGCAAATAAGCGAAAGGATATATACGTGATACGAATTTTATTGATCTTGGCAACTCTCTTTACGTTATGTTGCGGATTTTAACTGACGAATGCCAGTCAGAAGATATTTCTTTCTTTCTTTTTGATGTCTGCTGCACGGTAGTCAAGAGGAAATGAATAATTTAACTACTCTCGTACATTCTCAATGTTGAATTCATATCAAATAATTTCTGATGTGATTGCGAAATTTATTTACCTAATTAAAACTTAATAGTATGTTTAGGCGTTTCAATTTAAGATGGTGACAGAATTCTTATTATTTTTTAAAGCCTTATCGACCATTTCCGCATTTGTTAGAAACAAAAAATAGAAAATTTAAATTATCTGTAACCACCCGATATGACCCTAGTTTGCTTGGTTACAGAAAATAAATCATTATTAGTTTTGGTAGATTTTATTGATACGCTGACAACCCTACCCCCTTAAAAATGCCTCTGCAGAATTAAAAGTTTGAGATTAATTACATTTATAAGTAACGAAGTTCTCCAACAATTGTAATTCTTTTGATATTTACAATAAAAATAAATAAATTCACTCAGAAACAACTTTAAGATTGATACTTATTTTCTCTTCCAGACCACCCATATAGCAATAAAAGCATGACTGTCCGGCCGTTGCCACTAAGTTGAGAATTCTTGGAGAGAAGTAGTTGCAATAAACGCGGATGGAAGCGACACTTGGTGCCACAGGTTACTGGCGACACCTTGGATATTTGTAGTGGTTTGGAATCCGCTTTAAACCGTAGCTCCCGGTCTAATATGACTGTAGGGCGTAGGGTCACACATTTCCCTAAATTTGCAAGCAAAATTCTTTTTATTCATCGAAAATTATCCAGATTCTCAAGAAAATAATTTAAAAAAAAAGAAAGAGAAGCATTTTATAACCTTGAAAGCTAACCTTGATAGCTTCTTTTTTTTTGTTTAATCTTACAGCAATTTACTCGAAAGCAAATAAGGGAAAGAATATATACGTGATACGAATTTTATTGATCTTGGCAACTCTCTTTACGTTATGTTGCGGATTTTAACTGACGAATGCCAGTCAGAAGACATTTTTTCTTTCTGTTTGATGTCTGCTACATGATGGTGAAGAGGAAATGAATAATTTAATTACTGTAGTATGTTCACAAAGTTGAATTTATATCAAAAATTCTCTGATGTGAGTGTGAAATTTTCTTACGTAATTAAACCTTAATAGTATATTTAGGCGTTTCAATTTAAGATGGTGACAGAATTCTTAATGTTTTTTAAAGACTTAACGACAGTTTCCGCATTTGTTACAACAGGGTTGGCCAACCCAAATGACTCCGCGGGAAACATATAAAATACATATCCCCTACAGTACAATTAGAAGGAAGACGGTAAAACAGGGCTAGCCAACCCAAATGCTCTTGCCGACTACTTTGGAAATGCATCATAACACATCGGGTCGCATATCAAATTATATATCCCCACATTAGATTTTTTTGTAGTAGTCCACTGTAGATATTTTTTGCGAGTGAACAATTGAAACATGATGAGTTAGTATTTTTGTGTTTACTGTTATTCTTGCATGTCAACATGCCCATTGTCATGCCCGTTGTAAAGAAATATGTAACACTCAAAATGAAACATAAAATGAAATATATAAATATAAGCGAAATAAAAAAAATGAAATTATTAAAAACTATTTATTTGACTAGTGCGATATGTGTTTCTCCACTCTTTCACTTAGCTTTTGCAAATCGATCTCAATTTGGGTATTTGCACATCGTAATGGGTGTTGCAAGTGAGCATCCGTTATGTTTGAGCGTGTTTTGTGTTGGGTCAATTTCATGTTAGAAAAAAAAAAGGTTTGCAGGCGTAAGTTGAACCAAAAGCACTAACAACTTCAACTAACAGTCTGGTATGCTCTACTATCAACAATCAACTCTGCGTGTCTAAGGATGGTAGATAGTCACTGAGGTCACTTAAAATGAAACATAGAACCTGTTGTATTAGAAGTTCCAAGATACAAATGCGCGCGTATCATGAGTTCGCATAATATAATATAATTATTTATTTATAAATTAATTATTCTGCGAACTCATAAATAAAACAGGCAATATCTGTCCTATATTCGTAAGAATGTTATTTTAAAATCAAAGTCAATTTCTTCTCATCATTGTAACAGTTAATTTTTGAATGTATGGATGCACACATAATGTATTTTTTAATACATTTGTTTTCACTACTTTGGCCATTATAAAATAAAAATATTTTGTAAAAGCGTGATAATCTGCCATTAGACAGACGCCATTGGCTCCCCATGGGGCTGTTGCGCCAATGATAAAAGTGTGATAAATCTCACGGGCCGGAAAAGTATTCAAGGCAGGCCGCGGGTTGACCACCCCTCGTCTATATGTTGCTGTCGACCAAATTGCATAAGAAATAACAATAATGCATACATATATGTCTCTATTTACAAAAATAATATTTTACTATAAAACTCACCCTATTAATTGTAACGTTCATCATAATCAATGTTCATCTTCCATTATACTTGTAGTAATGGAATTATTATATATATTATATTATATAAATAATATGTAATGATTTTTCATGTTTTTATTTTGTTTTATTTAAAAATTTTTTTTAAATTAATTAAAATTGGTTACACCATAAATACTAATTAAGATGAGAGACACAGGTAAATAATTCAAATTCAATATTAGGTTTTAAATAAATTGCTTTTGAATTTTTTTGAATAATATTGAAAGATATATGAAACACATTTTGAAAGGACTTTTTTTTATGGATAACAAAATTTATTATTTTTTAACAGTTATTATTATTCTCTTACCGATATGAATTAGAATAATAAGATTAATTAAGTAGTTAGATTTATTAATTAGATAAATTACAATAAGAATGATTGTCCTTTTAAAGATTAAGAAAAAATATGCAAATATTTGTCTAATTTAAATACAACATTTTTTTATCTTGCATTGATATAGAAAATTATGTAAAGAGCATTAACTTTTTTTTAAATACTCATTTATTTAATGAGTAAGAAAGTGAGGAGTTGAGTGAGTGAAAAAAAAATACGGCGCTCGGTACCACAGGTTTCGGGTTCGAGTCCCGACGGTGCCATGGTTGTTTGTAGTGGTTCGGAATCCACTTTAAAAAGTAGGTCCCGGTCTAATAGGATCGTAGAGCGTTGCGGGGGCATTGTTACTCCGCGTCCGTGGCTTATCTTCAAGTTACACGCGCCCCCTGGGTAATGCAAAGTGAGTAACGTCTGTGCAGCGCTTGCCTTAAGGCAATTAAAACCACGCTGTCTGTGTTTGCCAGCTGCATTAGAAAGGAAAAAAAAAAAAGTAAAAAATTTATTAAAAAATTTTGGAAGCATTTTATTGATCACAATTCAATTTACTTTATTGGAACATAAAAAATTGATAATAGAGAGTTTTTGCATACCGTATTTTGGACGTCCGTTAGTTTTTTTTCTCCCTAGCGCGCATGCGCATAGGAAGTTGCGCGTGCGTATCTGTAATAATGTTTCCTATGAGCATGCGCGCTAGAGAGAAAAAACTAACGGACGTCCAAAATACGGTATGCAAAAACTCTCTATTATGTGCTTTTATAAATTAACAATTCAAAAAAAATATAGAAAGTCAATAATGTCCTAAATAAGAAGAAATGAAAAATATATTCCATCTTCAGATACTTTATTACAGAGTTTTTGCATACCGTATTTTGGACATACGTTAGCTTTTTTTCCCTAGCGCGCATGCTCATAGGAAACATTATTACAGATACGCATGCGCAATTTCCTATGCGTATGCGCGCTAGGGAGAAAAAGCTAACGGACGTCCAAAATACGGTATGCAAAAACTTACTAATAACATTCATTTAGCAGCCTGGATGATCACAGGAATAGAATCAGGAATAGATAACGAGAATTTCCACAGGAATAGGTAGTGAGGATTTCCACAAACTCGTTTGCAGCCCAGGTGTCAGAAGAAAAAAATATCGTTATTATACGATGCGGAGCTAGAGTGCTGAAGAGCTGAGTACTTGAGGTACTGAGTACTAGCGTGCTAGCTCAATATTAGCGCATATGTGTGCGTACGCTTCACAGCTAGGATGCCCACATGTGGGCCAATGACAGCATGCACAGCTAAGGTGCAAGAGAGTTGAGGTTCGGCTCTGTTGGTGTTGGTGTTGTAATCCCTTCTTTCAGAAAGAGGAAACTCGATGATGCTTGTTACAATTTTAAAAAGTATCTTGTATCTATAATCAAGCTGAGAAAGCATCTCGTAAAAGTATCTTGCATCTATAGTCAAGCTGAGAAAGCATCTTGTAAAAGTATCTTGCATCTATAGTCAAGCTGAGAAAGCATCTTGTAAAAGTATCTTGCATCTATAATCAAGCTTTTCCCATACGACACTCAAATGCGGGATATTTACCCCTAAAAAGTCCTCCTGTAAGTCAATGTGCTTCCTTCATTGTTTGTAGATGAGTCTTTCGAGGCTTACATACGTAGAATATTGGCCTACGTATGTTCAACAACAAACAAACGGTTTCCTCTAAAGGGGGTTGACCATTTGAGTGCTGTGATGGGAAAACACATTGCCCGTAAAATGAGATGAAAATTAACTCAGTTTAAACGATTATTTTATGTTAATTTCAGATATCATTTTAAATAAATTATGATTCGTATTCATTCAAGGGCAAGTGATGTTTTCGATCAATTTTTTATTTAATTAGCACACTTTATGCTAATGTCATTTCAACAAATTAAAAGGATTTTCTTTGATTTCAAAGAAAAAGAATATTAAAGTTTAGAAAAGTACTTATAAATTTATCAAAACTTAATTTTAAAAAGCTCATTCATACGAAAATTAAAATAAAATTATTTTAGAATTACATATTTTATGAAAATTCTAAAATTTATTTTTTACAGTTATTGTAAATAATATTGCGGTGTCTTTTACAAACCAAGTTGGTACATAGTGTACATGTCACAGTATATTTTTTATCTTCTTTCCTTGTACATATGCATTATATTCCTTGCTTAGATGTGGATGATAGTATTGGCATTGTTTCTGCAACCCTTTTGGTCAAGGATTTCTAGTATTGTTTTCCTCAGATTATGTGGCAAATTCGGTATTTGAGATAGAGAGAGAGAGGTATCAGGCTGTTTGTTAAATCACATAACATTATACAATTTAGCTTTTTTTTTTTTACGATTGGAAATTGTTGAAGAAGTTAATCCTCCTCTGAACTAAATTAACTCATTTACGATTACTAGAATGTATGATATGCATGTATACATCAATAAAAATTTCATTACTTTCTACCATGTCATTGTCAATTAAGCCTACATCACCGTCCTCTACATTATCATTTATATTGTCCTCATAATCACTTAAAATCATCCCTTTCTATTAAAATTTTTTCCATTTAATCGTTTTTTTTTGGGAACGCCATATTATAAAGTTATCTTCATGGCAATAAAATAAATAAAATAAAAAGAATAAAAACTATTCTAAAAATTATTTCCCTTTTTTTTTCAGCTTATATTTGTCTTAATAAAACAAAAATTATAAATACCATACTTAACAACAAATTAAATCTTCACGAAGTAATTAAAAAAAAACTTACACTTATGCTATCATGATTGAAATACAACCAGTAACCAGAACCAGTAATTTGGATTTCTAATAAAATTAGAAAAACAATTTACATGGAATAATTTTTCACCTTCGATACCTTTTAAGTGTTAAGCAATTATTCATTATCATTATTACGATTAGTTTTGATGTTAATTTCAGATATCATTTTAAATAAATAATGATTCATATTTATTCAAGGGTAAATGATGCTTTCAATATTTTTTTTTTGTTTAGCCCATTTTATGTTAATGCCATTTCAACAAATTAAAAAGATTTTCCTTGACTTCAAAGAAAAAGAATATTAAGGTTTAGAAATTACGTAGAAATTTGTCAAAACTTAAGCTTTAAAAATCTAATTCACACAAAAATTAAAATAAGATTACTTTAGATTGACGTAATTGACCTTGATTTCTGTGGGTTTGTCCTTATCATTTGACGACATCGCGGACAGACCACCGAATTTTTTAACTTTGATTTTAATTCCCACATCAAAAATTGAAATGAGATATTATAAAATCCTACAATTTTTTAAAACACGAATGTAAATATATTTTCAATGCCAAATAGTAAAACTCCTTTTTCACTTCTAAAAATATCTTTAAAAAAATCAGGCAACTCTTATTCTAATTCCAAATATGCTAATGATTTAAAGAACGTTTGCCAACTGCACAATTAAAAAAATCTTTTATGTATTTAATTTGCTTTTAATACAAAATTAATTAATTTGCCATTTTTTTGCTTCATTTTTGCCTTTCATACTGTTGTAATAAATTGTGTTTTAGAAAATTTACTTTAACAAAATGCAAAATTTATTTGAATCGCATGTTTTAAACCAGGATTGACCAACCCAAATGATCTTGCGGGCCACTTTGGAAATGCATCATAACTCAGCGGGCCGCATATAAAATTGTGTATCCCCATATATTTTTTTATAATGCAGCTGGCAAACACTTAGACAGCTTAATCTTGGATGCCTTGAGGCAAGCGCTGCACAGACGTTACTCACTTTGAATTACCCAGGGGGCGCGTGTAACTTGAAGATAAGCCATGGACGCGGAGTAACAATGCCCCCACAACGCTCTACGATTCTATTAGGACCGCGACCTACGGTTTAAAGTGGATTCCGAACCACTACAAACATCCATGGCACCGCCGGGACTCGAACCCAAAACCTGTGGTACCAAGCGCCAGAGCGCTAGCCACTCGGCCATTTTTTCGGATTGAAAAATTGAAACATAATGAGTTATTATTACTGCGCTTAATATTTTTCTTGCATGTAATCGTAGATAATATAATAATAATGCTACTAAACGCACATTGTAAGGAAATATATGACATTAAAAATGAAATATGAAAAATATATAAATATAATAAAATCATTAAAAAATATTTATTTTGCTAGTGCGACATTTATTTCTCCCCTCTTTCAAATCGATGTCAATTTGAGTATTTGCACATTCTAGTTGGGGTTGCAGGTTAGCATTCGTTATGTTTGAGCGTGTTTTGCGTTTGGTCAATTTAATTTTATTAAAAAACGATTCTCAGGTGTAACCAAACGAGTTGATACTTAACAACTTCAACTAAGCGCCTGTTTGGATCTGCTATTAAAATTCAACTGTGCGTATCTAGGCGGTCACTTAAGTGAAACATAGAACTGATATATTAGATGTTCCAAGATGCGAACTCATCATGAGTTCGCAGAATATAATTTAATTGTTCTGTGAACTCATACCTGTAAACTAAATAAAACAGGCAAAATGTGTCCTATATTCGCAAGAATATTATTTTAAAATCGATGTTAAATATTTCGTAGAACACTCAACAAAATAATTAAAATTAATAAATAATCATGAAAAAAGGCAACATTGCTTTACCGCAATAGTTATTCTATGGACAATAAATGTGATATGCATACATAATGTATTTTTTAATACATTGGATTTCACTATTTTGTCCATGATAAAATAAATATATTTTGTAAAAGTGTTATAAATCTCACGGTCCGGAAAAATGTCATACTTTTACACTTTACACTTTTCAAGCGCGTTGGCCACGCATGTTTTAAACCATATCAAACTAGAAATAAGGATTTTGTATTTTACTAACACGGTGGATGTATTATTTTTGAAGTCTCTTGTGTGATTTATGAAGTCACAAATACTTTCGAAGTCTCTTTCACATTCGACTAAACTTGTGGGTATGGAGAAAAGTTTTTGTTGCCAAGTAGAAAGACTTTTAGTGAAATATACCTTTCATTTAGCTGTCGTATACAAAGAGATTTTGCTTTTACATCACAGCGGTGTATCACCCAAGAACTTGTTTTTTAACAAACCATATATCAATCGACTTTTGTTTTTTTGCATTCACTTCATGACACTAACAAACGATTTGGCAGTTTTAAAATGAGTTTGAGAATGTTTTAAAAACAGTTTAAAAAAGAGTGGACAGTTAATCAGAGTTTATTAAATAGAACAGCTTAAAAATGAATTTATAGTTAGTTAGAGTTGATTAAATAGAACTGTTTAAAAAAGAATTGCTAGTTAATTAGAGTTGATCAAATAGAACAATTTAAAAAAGAGTTGATAGTTAATTAGAGTTGATTAAATAGAACACTTTAAAAAAGAGTTGATAGTTAATTAGAGTTGATTACATAGAACTGTTTAAAAAAGAGTTGAAAGTTAATTAGAATAGATTAAATGGAACAGTTATTAAAAAAGGTGATAGTTAATTAGAGTTGATTAAATAGAACAGTTTAAAAAGAGTTGATAGTTAATCAGAGGATTAGATAGAATAGTTTAAAAACAGTTGATAGATAATTAGAGTTGATTAAATACAACATTTATAAAAAATTGTAGATAGTTAATTAGAGTTGATTAAATAGAACATTTTAAAAAAGAGTTGATAGTTAATTAAAGTTGTTTAAATAGAACAATTTAAAAAGAGTTGGTAGTTAATTAAACATAACTATTTAAAACATAGTTGATAGTTAATTAGAGTTGATTAAATAGAACAGTTTAAAAAATGAGTTGATAGTTAATTAGAGTTGGTTAAATAGAACAATAAAATTTTATAGCTAATTAGAGTTGATTAAATAGAACATTAAAATGAGTTGATAGTTAATTAGAGTTGATTAAATAGAACAATAAAAGAGCTGATAGTTAATTAGAGTTGGTTAAAAAAACAGTTATAAAAAGAGTTGATACAACAATTATAAGTAAAAATTATGCTATAATTTTTTTAATATAGTTGGCGACAAAAAATAGATATGCAGATAAAAAGTATGGTGTGACATGGTGTGACAAAAATGACACGACATTTTTCTTAACGTATGATTTGCAATCCGCATATTTGCGAGGGAGATGAAAATTCTGATCAATATCACGATTATTAACTTAGCCTTCTGAAAGTGCTGGTATTTTTTATCTATTATGACATGAAGATCTTTTCTTTCCTTAGCATATATCATTTACACATACGCATGCGCGTTGCATTTTGCCGGCTTTGTAAATGTTGTCCTTTTTTTTTTCAAAACAGTTATGTTTCTTTCTTAATGTTATGTTTAGAAATTTACTGTGGCTTTTTTTTAGATTTAGATAGACAACTTTGAAAGGAAAAAAAATTTAATATTTCACATATTTAATTGATGATGTCATATATAATTGCAGTAAAAATCAGTGTTACCAGTAATTCGGTTTTTTTAATAAAATTAGAAAAACAATTTACATGTAATACTTTTTCACTCATGATATCTTTAAAAGGTATCATGGGTGAAAATTTATACATGTAATTACACACTTAAAGTGTTAAGTAACTATTCCTCATCATTATTAGCATAACAGATTCATGGTGGGCCAAGATCGTCTGGCTACTGGCAAATTTCGAGACAGGAGATATTTTCTTTTTATGCGGTAGGGTAGTCAGCCCAACCTTCTATGGTCGTATTAGACCGGAGAACCTAAGGGACGCGTATTAGGCCTAAAGGAAGACCTAAACCTTAGACCAAAAGGAACGCGAACCTCTATAAAACATACCTTGGCTCCGACAGGACTTGAACCCAAAGCTTGTGGTATCGAGAACTAGAGGGCTAATCACTCGGCCATCAGGTCCCAAATAATTCCTAAACATATTAATTTTATAATATAGTTTTTTAATGCAGCTGGCAATATAGAGACAGTTATCTTATGCCATAAGCAAGGGCTGCAGTGCTGTTACTCATTTAGCACTACCCAGGGGGCCCGCGTAGCTTGAGGATATGCTACGGGCGCGAATAACACCACCCCCACAACTATCTACCATCCTATTAGACCGGCCCTACCGTTTAAAGTGGATTCCGAATCCCTACAAACAGCCATGGCATCACCGGGAATCAAACCCGAAACCTGTGGCACCGAGCGCCAGAGGGCTTGTCACTCGACCATCAGGTCCCAAATAACTTAGTCATATTAATTTTATAATATAATCATGTAGTATTTCAGATATATTCTTTTAAACTTTTTATTGAATGAAAATTAAGAAATCTTTATTAATGAAACTTTTTATTAAATGAAATTTTCTGTTCTTTCACTGTAGCCTTAAAATAGATTTAAAAAAAAATTGTTTTCGCTCTTAAAATCTTTCTACTTACATACTATCATGTGGGGTTTTTTTAATATCGTAATTATGTTTCAAAAATTACAGCAATTATTGTAACGTGTCTATTTTTATTTTACACTCATAAAAAATATTTTATATAACACTTCTGGAACGCGTAGAAAATTCAGGATTTATGAGACGAACATTTTTTAAACAATAGGCGGAAAAATAGCGTGAGACTTCATTTCATGCGAAAAAGAAATGTTCGGCAATACAGTCGGTCTTCAAATACGCCACGGAACCGGGGTTTTTCCAAATTTGGAACAACATTTCAGAACAAATATGGATGTAACATATAATTCCGAGAATTGAACATCATTGATAGCTGTGATTGGTTTCTAGAAGAAAAACCCAAATTCTCCGTATAGTTTTTTGAAGAAATTTATTTTTATATAATACCTTCTAGAAACACAATATTGAATAAAAATTGTGCTTTTAACGTAATAATACATAATGTAACTAAATAATAAAAATAATATAAATAATATAAATAATGTAAAAAATAATATAAATAATGTAAAAAATAATATAAATAATGTAAAAAATACTATAAATAAATATAAATAACGTAAAAAAATAATATAAATAATGTAAA